>JBBJLR010000040.1:10188544-10209500 GCA_037577145.1 Brachypetersius gabonensis | reverse complement strand
TATATATAAAAGCATATATTCATTCATTCATATAATGTAAAACTGACTACATCACAGAGGTTTAATGCTTCAGCAGTGCTTTGCAATTTGCAACACAAACTGCAACCCACTTCTAGTTATTTTAACGCTGCAGGTTAGATTAAAAGGCTTGGTGATCAGCATCTTTTAAGACGCGAAACGACAACACGTCCTAAAAGATGTAAGTGAACTGGACACAGAAATGACATGCAGCAGCTGGTGGTGAAAACCAGCCTAGCATCCCTCTTCACAGGCTCTAAAGATGTTGTCCTCACTCACTTACCTCCGACACACAGCAGTGACATCTCTCTCTGCGGGTAGAGGCGAGTACCAGCCGTATCTCTTCTTCTCCGTGTTTCAGGGATGAGGAGAGGGGACAGTCAGAGATGCTGATGCTGTGAGACCGACCCTCCTTGCGGTTTTAAACGGAATAAGCCTCACACGCTCGAGCACACACACCTAGAACCAGATAATTTAATTCTTCTGCTAGCTCGGATGACGGCCGTATCGCTCTGCACCACAAAAGGCTGTTTGGGACTGAAAACCAGGGTTAATGATGCTGTCTCCTCAGCCTCTCGAGTGCCGACACCCGGCCATCTTGTTGAGCCCGGCCGTTACGAGCGGACAGACCGTAACTACCGTGACGTCACTGAAATTAGAGAAAAAAAAACCTGACGTCACGTGTCCACCCCGGCCTCTCCCTGCGAATTATGAAAACATGGAAAAATAATCATTGTAAAAATTTGCCTAGTTATCACAGAACGGACAAGTTGGATCATATAAAATAACACCGGAAATACTCCTCCTCCTATTTATAACATTATAACAGTTGTGTACATGTATACTGTTACTTGTGCCTGGACATTACACCAACAAATAGAGTTGGTTTCCACAAGGTTTTGGAGTGTTTCTGTTGAGGAATTTGTGCCCATTCTTTCTATAGAGCATTTATGAAGTCAGGCACTGATGTTGGACGAGAAGACCTGGTTAGCAATCTCCATTCCAGTTCATCCCAAAGGTGTTGGACGGGGTTGAGGCCAGGGCTCTGTGTGGGCCAGTCACGTTCTTCCACACTGAACTCATCCGGCCATGTTTTTATGGAACTTACTTTGTACACTGGGGGACATTCATGCTGGAATTGAAAAGGTTCTTCCCTAAAATGTCCAAAAAGTTTGAAGTATGGCGTCGTCCAAAATTTGCTTTAATACTGACCTGGAAATAAGGGGCCGTCTGAACTCAACAGAAAGATATGTCCCAATTCTCACCCATATATATATATTAAACATGAATAGGACTGAAATCTTATATTCTGATGACAGGTACACTGTGGCCCAACACCTCCCTCTGCTGGATTTGAAGTTACTTTGAAGGTCTCAACATCTGAAGACCACAGAATTCTGCAGAGGTAATTAAATAACTTTGGAGCAGTACCCTCAAATTCACAGAATTAAAATAAGTGACTCTATATTTCCCTAACTAATCATGAGCAAGTAATCATGAAAACCCAAATACATACCATTACATAATCTTTATTGACAATGTCTCACCAAACATTACGTTTACAAAATAATTCTTTAGCGCAACCAGTCTCTTCTGCTCATATTTTAGCAGAAGAGGAATTAATGTGTAAACATTTTAACATTTTATTTTCTACATTTTTGATATCATGTTGAAACATTCCCTGATTCGATTTCTTAGTACCTATGGGAATATAATCCCATTCAGACATATAATTATAATAAAGTAAACTGTAAAGCCTCAAATCAGAAATTCAAAAATTTCATTCCATGTTAACTCATGAATTTAGTATGAGATTAAAAAGAAATGTTTTTAAAATAGGTGTTTAGGAATATTAGGCAAACCAGCCCTTGTGCAAGTCAGCAGCACTGAACAATAAAAGAATTGTTGACCTAATTTTGAGTATGTATTAACACCAACCAATTTTAGTTTTAGAGTAGATCATAAAACACAAAACAAAAAGCTAATACATAATTCTCAATGACCATGTCTGTTGAAACAACAAAAAAGAAACAAGTTCAGAGTGTGTCCATTTAGATCTTCAGGCACCGTTGCTACACCAAAGGTATAATTTTTTTCTCCTGGTTATGAGGGTGATACTGCCCATCTTGGCACTTTCAGACCACTTAAAACACACTGATCCCATTTAGTGAACAGCTGCATATGGATCTCAAAGTTTTTCACTGAAAGAGAAAAAGGAGTTGAGAATGATTCATGATGTTCATTGAAAATCAACATTTTGTAAAGAGAACAGAATAAGAGAAATCATTGTAATGCATTTGTAATACAGTTACCTGTCCAAGTGAGCCAAAAGATCTTGGAGCTTGTGCAGTAGGGCCCGGTGCTCATGAGGACTGCTCTCTAAGACATTGCTCAGACGGCTCAGGTAAGAGTCAAGAGTTCCAACTGATGGAGTCTCACCAGTACCTAAACACATTAGAGACCAAGCTTACATACCACTGAATAGAAACTTGTACTGTACTGCTGAAGACATACAAAGGTACAGCACAGCAATGGGATGAAGGTAGAATGAAACAGAAGTTAAACATAGAACTAAAAAGTCACAGGTTAATCAATTGTTAAAGCAATTTTTAACATGGTATTAAAAATGCAAAGGTTTGCCACAGTATTGGAGACAGGATACTGACCCGGCAAGGGCACAGATGCCAAGCTGCTGACCAGTGTCTGTCTGATGGCTTGCAGACGGTGGTGCAAAGCTTGTGTGCGGAGCTCATCTTGGCCAAGCTCAGCCTCTAAGCGCTCTTTGGCACTGAACATATCAGCTATGTGCTTCTGCAGGATGGCATTCTGTTCCTCAAACTCCATATTGGCCTTCCGCAAGCGGCGAAGTTCTGCCTCTCGTGCTGCGAGACAGTAGGTCACTCAATACAAAAAATGTTCCTAGCCAAATGAAAGCTGTTACTTGGTCAATGTCTTAATACTCACAAACCTTTGTTCTGGTCCAAAAACTCCTCTGTGAAAATAGGCACGTCAAATCTGTTGGAGAAGTCTGAATTCTGGAGGACAAAACACTTTAAATTGGTCAAACTGTATGAGTGCAAGTCTAGGTCATTCATACATTGCAGAGAAAAGTAAATAGTTAAGGTAGCTGTGAAGCTAAGCATTTGCAACTAACCTTGAAAGTGGAGGCTCCTGAACTATTAGCATTGATAATGACTGATGTTAACTCCTCTGCCAAAAAGCAAAAACATTTTTTACTGAAAATCCTAAATGGAAACTGTGGTTAAATGGAACAGTATAAAAAAGACAAAGAAATCATTCTGACCTTTCTTTATTCTTTTGTCCTGGATTTTGGCATTTGTGAGCTGGTAAGCTTCACTCTTCTGATACTCCCTTAGTTCCCGAGCATACTGCATTTTCTCTCTTTCTGCTTCATCCAGGTAACGCTGTAAGCAAAGACACTCACTGTATGCACATAGTGGTGGAATTACAAAACAATTCCATCAGATCAGAAAGTCTGCCTGATTATAGCCTTGTAACAAACATTCAGTATTAGTTGTAATCCGCAGATTCAAAAGCAAAAGTACCTGTTTGTCATGGGGAGCGAGGCGGCTCCATTCTGCCCCGAGTCGCTTGGTGATTTCAGGGAAAGGGAGGTCAGGGTGCATGGCACGAATCTGTTCCCGCCGCTCATTTAGGAAACGCACGTACCCAGTCACTGGCGCCTTAGGACCGTTGGGCAACACCTTCTTTCTCTTTTTACCTTTGGGCCACCCACGCTTCTTCACAGGCTGTGCAATAAGTGAAAGATTGTTAATGCCCAAGACATTGTCCACCATCCCTCTCCAGAAGATCTACCTTTCTACAGACTTCACCTCCAGCCCAAATCTAACATACCCAATGACCTCAATGAGTCAAAGTCAATTAAGGATGGAACTGAACTCTTCAGAAAATAAATATCTCCAGGAGCAGGCCAGGAGACCACTGATTTAAGAGTTTTTAGCTTCTGGAACATCAATGCTTCCCAATCTTGCTTCTGAGATCCCCCTTCTCTGCACATTTTACCACATCTGATCCAACTAACCTGATTAATATGCCTTTCCTGGGGGGTATTCCATGATACAGGATTAAGGGAAAGTCTGTCTTATTTCAATTTAATGTAAGTCAGACTTTACCTTAATCCTGCTTCATGGAATACCCTCTGGTTTGAAGGTGGTGAGTTGAAGCAGGAAAACACAAACATAAAAGGCGCTCTAAAACCAAGGTTGGAAACGTGGCACAAAGCAATTAGCTATGTCAAACTCTTACTTCTTCTTGGATGTGGTCTGACTGATGTGAACTTTTCGAAGTAGGGGCATCGCTCTGTTCTTGTTTCACTCCTCCCATTATGGACTGAAAAGCTTCTGTGGAGCATGTGGCATAACAAACAAGACGAATGAGTAAAACGACCAAATCCTAACACATAAGCCAACAGTAGCTCTGATGTAATCAGACATTTTGAAATCATGCATCTTTTCTGATGGCTTCTCTTGAAAACACCACTTCTATTTCACTACGTAACCAAAATAATCACAACGCTAGCTGGCTAACCAGTTGCCCAACTGAGCTGTTCGTAAACAAAGCTTTTTAGAGCAATATACACAAAATATGTACACTTATTTTAGCCCACGAGCTATTATATGGATAGAACATCTCCATATTATTGAACTAATCATCCATCTTAGTGGAGGATGCTGAAAATGTTGAGAATTTATAGCAAGCATTTGATAGCACATCTCAATATAGCTATTATTACTATTAACGGACTCTGTTAGCTTGCTAGCTAAACAAATAGCTCTCCCGTGGATTACCATCCCCTAGCAAGAAACAGGTGAGATATATATATATTTATATATATATATATATATATATATATATATGTGTAATATATAATCGAAATAGCAGCTATATTTGTCAAAAATCTTCAAAATTGTTAGCTATGTGCTGTCTTTAGCCTACCTGTGTTGCTACGTCCTCCAAACTCAACAAGAGTATTAAAATGTACGGCACGTTCTTGATGCTGATTGGCTGTCAAAGCATGCCAAGCAAGATTTGGGGAGTTTGATTCGTTGTTTAGCCGAAGGGGGCGGTTCGATGGTTCCTTTTCTCATTCAACGCCGTATCAGTTTTTCAGTGGACCAGCAGCAGATAGCCTTCAGAGTTTTGAAAAAGGAATAATTATGGTATGTGCCTTTGTTTCTAAAACTTACAAATGAGCCTGTTGTTTTAACACTTAGAACTAACCTTTCCAAATGCTGTCGGGCGGTCACCCTTTAAATAACCTTTTTGGAGACGTTCAGTGTGTTTTTGGACTCCTGAGCTGAACGTTTTAGATGTTTCTAAGGTTTTAAATCCAAGTAGGAGATCTAAAATTAGGTCTTTCTGAATGCTGAAGCCTTGGTGCTATGCACTGGTTATTAACCTTCATTCAAAACTTTCATTCCAGCATGCACAAAACGTGAGGTTTCACGGGTTCTTTCATGTAAACAAACCTGAACATGTTTCTTTTGGGCTCTTCCCAAAGCTCGAGCACCACATTTAAAGAGAAAATGTTAACATGGTCTGGTTGGTTTTAATGCAGGGTTGGTGATAGTGACCCCTGATGTTTAATATCAGCTTTCAGTTGTGTGTGCATTCAGTTGCAGACATGCACCTTTTATTGTGCACACGAATGATCCTGTACTGCATGATCACAGAGACCACATCGTGATTTCTAATAATCTAATTAGGAATGCATGTATAAGGGTGGGTGCTGGTGTTGTCTGTAAGAGCCAAATACAGATGGACAGGACACAAGGGTTCAGCATTACCAAGGAGAGAGCACAAAATCCCTGTCTTATCTAGCAGACTCATGCTGCCAGTGTGCATGTGGAGCTTTAGAGAAGAAGGGCACAGCAGGGAACAAAGCAGGTTTCTGGAAATGTGAAAAGCCTAAAAAAAGACAGAGGTGCCATGGAATATGTGGAGGTCCCGGGCCACCTAAAGCTACATCTCTCCACCCTCTCTCGGGGAAAGACCAGTCACTTTTTGGCCAGCGTTTCTGGCTATGCGCTGTTGTGCATGTTTATTCCAGCAAAGCCTGCAGAGCTCTCCGTCCAAGATGGCTGCAGGAGAGAGCAACAGTCGCTCCTCGTGTCTAAACCTGTCTAACCCGGGTCCTCTGGGCAACGCCCAGGCGAGCAACGGAGTCCACTCGGGGCCTCCGGGCAACGCGGGGTCCGCGACAGCCGGGGGGCACAGCAGGAGCGCGGGGAGCACCAACCCCCAGCCCGGCCTGGACAGCGACGTCTCGGTAAGGCCCACGCCGAGCACGCAGCACCAAACTCGACAGGCGGTCGGCCAGAGCGCCGCGGCACCCGGTGCAGACGCTCCGCGGAACCCTGCCTCCAACATGACCGCCGCGTCCTCAGCTTGCTCCGCGGACCCTCCGGCCGTCGTCTCCTCCTCTCTGCCGGGCAGCCCGGCCTCCGTGCTGGTCTACAGAGAACCTGTTTACAACTGGCAGGCGACGAAGAGCACGGTGAAGGAACGGTTTGCTTTTCTCTTTAACAACGAGGTTCTAAGCGACGTCCATTTTTTGGTAGGAAAGGGGATGGGAGTGCAGCGCATTCCTGCGCACAGGTAAGGCTCCATACCATGGTAACTTTGTTTTCAAGGAGGAGGGGGTCCTGTTTTTGGGGGGCTAAAACAAATCCCTAACATCATAACCTATATAAAAGCCACCATTGAGGTTAAGAAGCGCCCAAGAGATTCATACCTAATATTTCAGTGTTGAAATGGTGAAATTTACATGTGACACGCTGCAAGAATAGGGGCTGTTTTCATTTATCTCCTGTCAATTTTCAAGCCACCTGCCCCGCGTAGGGTGATGCTGAGGTGAACAAAACGTATGTTAATGCAGTCTATTGGACCCTGAGACGTGTTTGTGTCCTGTGTTAACGTGTTCGTGCTCTCCACAGATTCGCTCTGGCCGTGGGGAGCGCTGTGTTCGACGCCATGTTCAACGGAGGCATGGCCACGACGTCGACTGAAATTGAGCTGCCAGATGTGGAACCGGCTGCTTTTCTGGCTCTCCTCAAGTAAGTGAACGAGTGAAAAGGCTGTCTGCTGTACTAAGGACATTTCGTTTGCTTAAAACCATGGACTGTGGTGTCATAAATGCCCTCCAAGTGTCCTTGTTGTTGTGTACAGGGTTGTGGATTGGAGGAGGGAGGAGGAGGGAGGAGGGGGGGGGGGAGGGGGGGAGGGGGGGGGCGGTGTGCTTTATTGCACAGTCTGTGTAGGTCTGCATTAATGCACAATCTGTGTAGAGGGGTGAGGGTATGCTTTAACGCAGTCTGTGTGAGACTATGGATTAAAGTACAGCTTGGGGGGGGGGCGCACATGGTGTTGGGGGGCGCTAATGCACATTCTCTGTAGAACTGCATATTCTTTGTGAGGGGGCATGTGTCCATGGGGTGGTGGGGGGTGCTTTATTGCACAGTCTGTGTAGGACTGCATTAATGCACAGTCTGTGTAGGGGGGTGAGGGTGTACTTTAATGCAGTCTGTGTGAAACTATGTATTAATGTACAGTCTGTGTGGGGGTGCACAGGTTGTTCATAGGTGGTTCATAGCACTGTACATTAAAGCTCAGTCTGTGTGTGGGTAGGATGGGGGCTGTGCTGTCATACACAATCTGGGGCTCTCATCTGTAACTGCTGTCCTCCCTCTGCAGATTTCTGTATTCCGATGAGGTACAGATTGGACCAGAGACAGTGATGACTACATTATACACGGCAAAGAAGTACGCAGTACCTGCGCTCGAAGCACACTGTGTGGAGTTTTTGAAGAAGAACTTGCGTGCCGATAACGCTTTCATGTTGCTCACTCAGGTAAGAAACGCGTTAGTTTCTGCGCCATCCGCTCCTAGCATTGAGAAACTGTGTGCCCGTGTGCTTAATGTATGCGTTGTCTTGGCGCAAGGGTGTGTTCAGTACCAGCACAATATCTGGACCTTCTTGCCACCCAAGAGAGCACCAAGCTCGGCAAGATACTGATTACTACAGATCTTCAGTATTTGTCCAGACAAACCTTGTAATTACTCAACTACTCAGTTTTTTTAAAAACATTTTTTTCCAGAGCTTTGAATTACTGAATTAATTTCTTCAAATGCACCCATTGCTGATTTAAAAGCATGGAAACATGAGGATTGTATTTGTATTTCTTGAGAAGGCTGGGAGAATATTTATGCATTACAGTATAAACTACTGTTTTTCCATTCCTGTTATATATCAATTATTCTAAGGGGTGAACAATTGCCTTTATAACTTCAAAACATGAAACATTTATGGGTAAGTCAGTATGTGGGAGGCAATAAGGATCACAAAATGTCATTATTATACGTTTTGGGAGTGCCCTATTTTACAAAGTTTCAAGTTTTATGTCTGGGAAATGCCTCAGTGGGTACAATGGGGAACCTGATGGAAATATATATTTGAAGTACTTGAAAGCTTCAACTACAAATCAATCAGATCCGTTACAAATACATACACTTAAATTGTTCTTTATTATGAAAAAAGCCTTTTGTCTGCAACTCCAAAGTAACAGATTATAAATGAATTCAATCACTTGCACTCTCCTAGTGTATTCGTTATATAGAAGCATGTGTGACTGTACTGCTTGCATCTTCATCAAACACTGAAAATAGTTGTGTTCCTGAAAAAATTGAAGGCTAAGGGCTTTTTAAAAAACAGAATTCTTAAATGTTTGTGTTGTACGAGTGCATTTTCATTTTAGATGATGTAAATGATCATGGATAAATATTATTTTCAGTAAACATTTAAATGAGAAAATAAAGGAATTGTAAAGGAGAAATACTGCCCATAGAATTGAATGCTCTGGAGCAGCTGTACATGAGCTTATGGACCATTGCCAAGCGCCAGCTAAAGGGGCTTAAAGCAGTAAGGAGGGGACAAATGCCCGTATAAACAACTTTGATTTCAAATCAAATGTAAAAGATCAGGTGTCTATAAAATGAAACTGCACATATGAAAAGAAATCTTATGGACTGCGGCAAAATGTAGTCCCATAATCATTCAGAAGCGTGTTTCTCTTGTTATTTCAGGCACGGCTGTTTGATGAGCCACAGCTTGCCAGCCTTTGCCTGGAGAACATAGACAAGAACACTGCAGACGCACTTGCTGCTGAGGGTTTCACTGACATTGACCTTGGTATTATTGCCTTAACGTTAACACTGATATTCTGTTAATATACAGACAGCCATTGGTTAAATTGTATTTGCTTGACTCTCACTGTTAGATACACTGGTGGCTGTGTTGGAGAGGGACACACTGGGGGTCCGGGAGGTGCGTCTGTTTGGGGCTGCTGTGCGCTGGGCTGAGGCTGAGGCTCAGAGGCAACAACTGCAGCCCACGCCAGAGAACAAGAGGAGAGTGCTGGGAAAGGCCCTCGGCCTAATCCGCTTCCCACTGATGACCATAGAAGAGTTTGCAGCTGGTAAGAACAGTCTTATCTGTTATTCTTCACTGATGAATAAATGGCACCTTCAGCGGTGAAAATGCACTGATGTGTAAATGTAGAGATTTGACTGCATAGATTTTGTAATGCTAGGGTAGGTTACAATCAATTTAAATAAAATACGCATCACATTTATGGCCAGAATCGTGCCCACACACTGCTCCCTAGGCTCTGTGTTCCTGGCTGACGGCTGCTTCACTTGGATGGGTTTAATATAGAGAGAATTTCGTGCTGTTCACACTGTGTGCTGTGATTTGCTCACGTATGACAGAATGGTCACTTTACACCTTTAAAATAATGGCTAAAATTTGGTGTTGGGCTGTTAATTGATTTACCTAATATTTCACAGTAAAACTGTAATATAAAAATGTCACTTAAGTGTCTTACATAATTCAAACGTCTGCCTACCATTGCTTGTAGCATTAAACCCAGTGTGAGAAAACAAATGTGTTGCACCATATTGAATAAAAGCACCAGAAATTGGAAATTAATTCTTAATTTGGTGAGTAAGAAAAAGGTTGTTTATTCTAGCACCAGGTGACCCACAGTGCTGCACAGTTCCACTATTCCCTGGCCTATCACTAAGACAGCTCATAAAAGGCTTCATAAATAACTGATGAGCTGGATCAGGTGTGTCCAGTTAAGGACAACTCGAAACCAGGCAGTGCTGTGGCAGTTTTTAAAATAACAGATGGTTGTAGGTACTTGCATCTTGATAAAATTACATGAGTCAAGACTTTACAAGTCATAGAGCTCTTTACATTTTTTATGAACTTATAGAATTGCCTTGTGCCTTTTAAATCATACTCATAAAATATTGTGAAGTGTAAATCAGATCAGTAGTTCCATCTCAAGAATAAAAGAGACCAGTTTGTGTTGAGTGGTTAAATGTGACGGGTCATTGTCAGTTTAGCACTGATCAAACGGAACGCATCATAATTTATGATTTCTGAGAGCTGCTGTCTCTGGTCCTCAACTCTCTTTGTTTTTTGTGAGCAGGTCCAGCTCAGTCAGGGATTCTCACAGACCGGGAGGTGGTCAGCCTCTTCTTGCACTTCACGGTCAACCCTAAACCCCAGGTGGAGTTCATCGACCGGCCGCGCTGCTGTTTGCGGGGGAAGGAGTGCAGCATCACGCGGTTTGGCCAGGTGGAGAGCCGTTGGGGCTACAGCGGGACCAGCGATCGCATCCGGTAATTAAAAGCTGCTCAGAAAATCAGTACAATATGGAAAGGTAATTCCATCACCGAGCACCTCTCAGAGCAACCTCACGTTAGTTATAGACTGGGTTTGTGGAAGTAATAATAATGGCCAAATGATTAAATTGTGATGCACTGCTCAAGTATTCAACTCTGAAATGTTCTCTGTAGGTTTTCTGTAAATCGCAGAATATTTGTTGTGGGATTTGGTCTCTATGGCTCCATACATGGTCCAACTGATTATCAGGTCAACATCCAGGTAAAATATGTCAATTAATGATAAAGCATATATAATGTGTTTGCTAGTATATTGTTTGTTTTACTAAATATGTTTCGCCTTATGCAGATCATCCACACGGACAGCAACACAGTCCTAGGACAGAATGACACAGGCTTCAGCTGCGATGGCACGGCTAATACCTTCCGAGTGATGTTCAAAGAGCCTGTGGAGATCCTCCCTAGTGTCAACTACATTGCCTGTGCAACACTTAAGGTAATTTTCTGAGCTCCACCAGTGTTTTTTTTGTTTTTTTTTACTGCTACTGGTACAAATTCCAACCCAAAATATCAGTGAATGCATTTTTACTGGTATTTCTTTTTCTATAAAAAGCCTAAGCAGAACAGTTGTAGAGAATTTGTACTGTGTATTTAAGATTTTCAGTTGTGTAAGTTATAAATATATAAAATATGATGGTACTAAATATGTGCCACATATAATATTGGTCAGTTCTGCTCATTTTTCAACATCAGAGTAATTATATATTATCCATCAAAAAGTATGTTTGTCTTTACAACTCTAAACATGGCAACTGTTATTTTTCCATCTACAAATTCTTAAAGAAACTGTCTTTGAATCTCTGCAGGGTCCAGACTCCCATTATGGGACAAAAGGCATGCGCAAAGTCACTCATGAAGCTCCAGCCACAGGCACCAAAACCTGTTTCACCTTCTGTTACGCTGCAGGCAACAACAACGGCACTTCTGTAGAGGATGGACAAATTCCAGAGGTCATCTTCTACACATAATGATGGACCTTCTAGTCTTTGTGGACTTCTTCGTTACATAATATTACTGATTCACTGAACTCTACTGGTCTAACTGCAGATCAGTGACCAAATAATGATCGCATCATGATCTCTCCAGTTTTTTTTTTGTTGCCATATGGTCAGAGCATGAAAAATCCATCAAGTGCCCAGTTGTGCTTTGGGTACAGAGTTGTTTTCCTACTTGTGTAGCACCTCATAGTTAAAGCCTGAAGTTAAGACCAACTAGTGAACACTTTCAAAGATGCAAACTTAACTGCTGTTCTTTGGTAGATCAGGCTGTATAATTGCAAATCAAGTACACCCCAATTTTTATTCTGTTCATGGCAACACAGTTTAGTTTGTCAGTAGTTCTGAACTGGGTCCAACTTTTAACTGATTGGTAAAATGCTCATCACTTCAATGAGTTGCACTGATGCACTTTTGTCCCAGACGCAACTGCAAATTGTACTGTTTGGAGGAAAATACACTACACTTGCGTGAAACCGACTGTTACATGTTTTCTGACACGTGTTGAAAATAGAAAATTAAGTCATGTTTACACTGAATGCTGTTCAACCATAGTTGCCCTCTTGTTAAAAGAGCCAAATTTGTCAGAGCACTTGCATTCTAAATGCCATTGCTTGAGAGAAGCTCTATTCCGAAGTATTGAATACCTTTCTATAACTAGTTTTCTATTCTTATCTGGAAAAAGAGATCATAGAGAAAAACGTGGAACAACTTAATGAATGTAAAACTTATTTGCCAATCTGTATATTGCTTATGTAATTTCAGTTTCATCAGTGCTCATTGTAAAAGTGCTGTAAATACATCAATGTCCTGTATGTACAATAAAAGTCTGTGCACTTAAGTTTTATTTTATATGGATTCCCTGACACTAGCCCAGTGAGGCAGGCTGAAACAGATGGTCACATCTCTTTTGCTGCTGACTCATGGGATACATTCAGGTGTAAATTGCCTCAGCTCTCACATGTCAAACAGTACTACGCAATTGAGCCATTACATTTCACTTCAAATAAATCCTCCTGGCAAATGTACTTAACACGTGTAAATGTGAAGGGCAGGTAAGCCTGAAGGTTGGCAACTACTGCTTTCCCCACCCCAAAAAAAGGGAAAAACACTTCCCATTAGACACCTCACACTGGGCTACTGTACAGTAGTCACTATGTTACAAATAAATTTATATTAGTGGGATAGAGGTAGGAAACACCAGGTGAATCAGATCCATGTCTGCTAGAAGCATCATGTAGATTTTATTTTACAAACATGCTCCAAAGCAATTAATGCCCACACGCAACACAATTTTTATTTTCCTTTATTAATGTTTAAATTTTATTGATCACATCTTGTCTTTACTTTTGGCAAGCATTGGTGCTTGTGATGTTCTGTACAGTCCAGTCCCTTGCTAGGGAGGGGAAGAGGTGAGGGGAGAGGAATCGGACAGGAGCTTTACAATTTGTCCAAGTAGTTATCCAGAGCTGGAATTCCCTCCTTGAGACCTTTACGCTTGCGTGTGTCTGCCACAATCTGAGAAGGCTTGGTGTTGGCCTCCATTGGGTCTCCAGGCAGTACCTGCCAGTGGTCAAACACGCACTGTGGGAAGGCCTGACCAGATGTATTGGAGCGGAGGTCAGCAGTGAAACCTAAGGGAAAAAAACCCCCAAGAATTTAGGACAGGAGTCAACATAACTTTCGTGTCAGTTATGGTGACGAGAACCTTGTGACCCCACTTACCAAAAGACTCATTGACAGGCAGGTAGGCCTTGACCACAAACATGGGGGTTCCTGCAACATGGGACTCCTCAAACACTAGACCTCGCTTTCTGTTCAGCACACCATAGATGCCACCAACAACAATCTCAGGGCACTGCAGGCAGATGACAGCAACATTAAGCACTGACTTACAAGTCAAGATGAGCAATGAGCATTTTGAAACGACAATCATACCTGGATCTCCACTAAGTAAACAGGCTCAAGGAGTCTGGGTTCTGCTGTGAGCTGGCAGGCATAAAGCACTCTGCGAGCTGTAGGAATGATCTGGCCACCACCACGGTGGATGGCATCAGCATGAAGGGTCACGTCATGAACGTCAAAGCGAATTCCACGCATGTTCTCCTCACAAAGCACACCCTAAGACCGGTGGAAACAAATGTAAAACAAGCATACAACTAAATGATAGAAATTCAATTACAAAGACTTTAAGGCTCACCTCTTTGGTGGCCCACTGGAAGCCAGCCACAACACTGTCCTTGATCTCATTAAGGTACTGGACTCCCTTGGTCACATCCACCAGCATGTTGGGACCAGTTCCATCAGGACCGAAGCACCAGATCTTACGGGCTTCAGTGACCTCCCACTCATACTTCTCAGCCAGATAACGGGCACGAGCCTTCAGCTCCTGTCTGGCCGTGACGTCACCTTTATCGATGTCCTCAGGCAGACCTTCAGCCAAGGGACGAGCCTTCATGAAAAGACGGTTATGCTTGTTGGGGGACTTGGACAGGCACATTTGTTTGGACTCATCGGACACTGTCTCTCTGTAAGACACCACTGGGTCGGATTTCTGTTGGGGAAAGGAGCAAATTCAATCTTAAGTTATGGCCTACATGTTACATTCTATTCCCACTGATAGTGACAGCCCAATCTGAAATACCTTTAATGGAATGCAAGCATGGTCCTCCTCAAGATCCTTAAGGCAGATCTCAAGATGCAGCTCACCAGCTCCAGCGATGATATGCTCTCCAGACTCCTCAATGATGCACTGCACCATGGGGTCAGACTTGGCCAGACGTTTCAGGCCCTCCACCAGCTTGGGCAGGTCAGCAGGGTTTTTGGCCTCCACAGCCACCCTCACCACAGGACTAACACTGAATTTCATCACACGCATGTTGTGGGCTTGCTCAAAAGTGGTGATTGTCCCGGTCTTCACTAAAAACTGGTCCACACCTACCAGACCCACGATGTTACCACAGGGCACATCTTCAATAGGCTCAACATAGCGGCCCATCATCAAAATGGTCCTAAATCGAGAACAAGCCATCATTAGGAATGATTTCTAAAAAATAGACTTATTTGAGAACGCATCAGCTTGTAGTCTAAGGTCCAGTCCACTTCAAAAACAGCTGGCCAGACTTCTAAAACAGCTACACAAGCATGAATCCAACTACATAAACTAACCTCTGAATGGGTTTGAGGTAAAGGTCCTCCTTCTTTCCAGGGGTGTAGTTTGGTCCCATAATGCGCACCTTCAGGCCAGTGGACACACAACCAGAGAAGACACGTCCAAAGGCATAGAAACGACCCTTGTCAGTTGTCGGCACCATCTTTGAGATGTACATCATAAGGGGAGCTTTGGGGTCGCAGTTCTTGATACCTGAAACAAAGACAAATGTTTATTTCTTGTACTTTCATAACAGTGCAAAATTCAAGCCAACCCATTAAATTTATATTACTTATATATTGCACATTTCCATTTTCTTGTCAAACCCTTCTGACAGGAATGTTTACAGTAGCCAAAGTTACAGAATGCATTAAAACCCTTCTGAAACCAAACACCAGACTAACATACCCATGGCAGCCTCATCATCTCCAGGTCCTTCATACAGGAGCTCGCAACGATACTTCTGAGCAGTGACTGGGGAGGGAAGGTGGATAGTGATCATTTGAAGCAGGGCCTCTCCAGCCGGCAGCCAGCGACGCATCACAGCCTTCAGCAGGGGCTTGCCCTCCTTGTCCTTGTCCTCCGCATCCAGCTTGATGTCCAACTTCTCAACCAGCTTGGCGGTTTCCTCCTTCTTGAAGTTCATGATGGCATCAAAAACCTGCAAAGAAACACCAAGTTAAGCAACATAACATTTAAACCTAGAAAATACATTAAACAATTTTGCTTGCAGTGCCATTAAATCAGATTGAAGTCTCTCACCACTAGACAGTCAGGTCAAAGTGAAGAAATCAAGTCATCACTTGATGGACCATTGAACTACCTTTACACCAATAGAACCCCTGTAAGCATGTGTACTCACTTTGAAGATTGGGTCCAGGATGAGCTGAGCAAAGGTTCTGGGAAGCTTCTTGCCATCAGGGCCATTAGCAGACTTGCTGAACTTTCCAGTGGCAGGGTCAAAGTATCTATAGACAAAAATTCAAACACTGACTTGCATTAAGAATAAACTAAAAACCAATAAAACATGCAACATAACACCCCCCTCAAAAAATCAAGTTGAAGGCCACACCTGTCACCCCACAGTTTCTTCATCATGTCTTCCACCTTCTTGCAGCGCTCTGCTGGTCCCAGCTGGGCATCGCCCTTAGCAGCAAACTTCATCACATACATCTCAGCAAACTGTTTGAGGGTGAAGGCCCACCCATGCAGTCCAGAACCAAACCCGACAGTACCAATAACTGGATCAATCTGAAAACAGAAGAGACATCAGGTTTATGATGAAATTCAGACCAACACAAAGCAAAGTGCCAAAGCACGAAATTACTAGCAGGCTGTGTGGCCATAAATGTAAGTTTCTGTAAACATCACATGCTGAACTGACCATCACTACAGTGCTTTGTAAGGTGAAACCGCTGCACTCAAACAAGTGCCGCACCAATTTAGTGTACCAGTTTGTCTTCATCTTAGGATCTCTTTTTTAGCTTACAGTAAAGTAAATTCTTACCATGATGTTTCCCATTGGTCCGTTCTCATCCTCTCCGTAGGTTGAAATAATAACGTTGACATTTTCCACGATGCGCTGGAAGGTCTGGTACAACTCCTCAGGTTCCAGCTGCAGCTCCAGCAAGGCACGGTCCATCTTGTTCATCATCAGCACAGGCTTGATCCTCTCCCCAATAGCCTGTCTGAGTACAGTCTCAGTCTGTACACAGACACCTAGACAGGGAACCAAAAATGCAATATTAATATTCTCCCCAACACACCAACTTTAATTTAAGAACCATTTTTTCATTCCAATTTGACATACACCGTTTCAGTTGAGCATTTCAGCTGTGATAGGGTCACTTTCGCAGTTGTTTATGCCACTGCCAAACGTTCAAGATACTGACTCATAAGACATTAAACTTACCAGACACACAGTCAACCACCACAAGGGCCCCATCAGTGACACGCAAAGCAGCGGTCACCTCTGAGGAGAAGTCGACGTGTCCAGGGGAGTCAATCAGGTTGATCAGAAAGCCAGAACCATCTTTGCACTGCTTGATGAAGGCCAAGTCGTTTTCAGTAAGCTCGTAGAACAGGGAGATGGCACTGTAAGATCGAAGGAGTATCACAAAACGGCAACTCTTGAATGAATTGTGAACATGTTAGTAAACCTCTGGATCAATGGCCTGCTTAAAACTGTACTCACGTGGACTTGATGGTGATACAACGCTCCTGCTCATCCTTTCTTGTGTCAGTGAAACGGGTTTCTCCGGCACGGGCTGAAGCGATGATACCAGCCTTGGACACCAGCGAGTCAGTCAAAGTGGATTTACCGTGATCCACATGTGCAATCACAGACATGTTACGGATGTTGGACTTTTTGTCCATGATGGAACGGATCTGGTCGACAGTGAAGTTCACCTGAAAGAGAAAAAATTCATTAGAAATCAGACTTTGAAAGATTTAAAAACACATGTACTAAAGGCTTATGAGTCAAAACGCCATCAGTAAATTGCTGATACTTAAAACCAGTTGGACCCATTATACCTCTCATGCCTGGCATTGTAAAGACAAAACGTCAGTGGGGCCCTGAGAAATTTGCTGACAGCAGTACAACCGCACCCAGATGACAAACTCCACACAGAGAACGAAAAGGAGCAGCAGAGAGAATTCAGGTGGGCTGATTAAAGACCCAGAACTCGCTGTGCTACTGTCGCAACAAACTGATTTAGACTGTGGATGCCTTGTTGTAGCCCGTCTACCTTTTAAAAGACAGGCAAAACAGCAGCTGGAGACCTGCGCCACATCAGCCGGCAACAGGCCACGTGGAACAAAGATAGCGGAGGAATGGCGGGCCGGCCAGCTTTATAGCCAAACACCGGGCACTTTCAGTCATTTCTAACCTCCAGGTGCTCTTACAGGCCTTTGGAAGACACAACCAGCCTATTCCGACCAGTCCAGCAACACCAAAGCAAGGACTTAAACCCCCATTTTCTCCAGGAACGACGTTAGCGCCACAAGCTAATGAGCACCTACACCGGCAAACTACGCCACAGCCTTTAAACCTGACTTATCAACCTTCAGACATTCCTACCACAATAAACGACGACCCTAGCCCATGTCAGACCCAATACATTAATATTTTGCTCATGTATGAGGCCGAAAAGGCCATAATATTGAAACACAAAAGGGCTGCCATTTTGAATAACAGGGCATCAGTATCAGCAAGAATTTACCATTCAGCAGAGTTCGAACGGACAAATAAGCACACGATGTGGTGACATGCTTTCGTGTGAATATGTAGTTGTGATAAAATGAGGCAGAGGCTCACCATTTTGACGGATGTTTGTGGATTCGCTGTCAGGAGAAACAGACCCAGGAGCTACACTGCCCACCTCACTGGGGCACAGGCAGGGAAGAGGCCGCTGACGTCAGCCCGTACCCATATATAGAGCGGCGTTCAAACGACGTCGCCTTGCGTGACGACGTCATTCACTTTCCCCGGTGTGTGCACTAACTAGGGCGCCTTGCTAGAGTGTAAGACAATTAGTCGGACCCAAAAGCACCATCAGCTAAAAGTGTTCACTTAAGTGACTCCACACCACACCACAGCACAGTGTGAAATTATTTCTCTGCATTTAAACACATTCACCAAGTGAAGCATCAGGCAGCCAGGAAAACAGTGTGCAGGGAGCTGTATCTTGCTCAAGGGTAACTCAGTGGTGTCACTAGTAATCATGGGATTCGAACCATGACCTTCTGATCCCAGAGGCAACGCCCTAACCACCAGACCAATAGCTGCTGCCCTGCGTTCTGTCAGGGAAATAATGACTAAAGACAAAGTTAACTTTATGGTTTTCCAGACTATACAAGGAGTGCATGACATTTTTTGCAGTTAAGTACACTATATGGACAAAAGTACAGCTTGATACACACCTTTTAATTACTGAATTCTGACCTTTAATTATTGACCTTTTACTTCTGGTGAAGGGCTTTAACCCTAATGCTTGAACATTCCAAGACATTTTGGACAATGCCATGCTTCTAACTTTGTGGACACAGTTTGGGAAAAAATCCAGTATGATTGTGGTCCAGTGCAAAAAGCGAGCTTGATAATAACATGGCTGGATGAGTTCAGTGTGGAAGAAACCCAACCCCAGAGACCACCTTTGAGATGAACTGGAACAGAGATTCTCAACTCACAAGACCTTCTCGCTAAACATCAATGCCTAACCTCATAAATGCTCTACATAATGGCTGGGCACAAATTCCCCCCAAAACACTCCAACATCTTGTGGAAAGCCTTCCAAGGAGAGTGGAAGTTGTTATAGCAGCGAAAGGAGGACTAAATCCAATTTAAAGCCTATGAAATGGAATGCAATGTCAATAAAATACCTGATGGTGTAATGGCCAGTTGTCCCAATACTTTTGTCCATATAGTGAACCTCAAACACTAGTACTAGTACAAAATCCCATCCTATCAGGATTATGCAATCACTTAAAATCTTTTGCAATAGCTAGCAAGAGCATAAGTACGCATATTGGAACACAGTCCAAGTGCTGCTTTGTGTTTACAAACTGGGGCTTTTCAGAAAGTTAAACAAAACGCTAAAAAATGATCAGAATCAGAATTAGACAACTTTATTGATTCCAGAGAAAAATGATTATGCTTCGACTGCACAGACACACAAGGACGCAAAGGCAGGAAAAATAAGTCAAAGTAAAATATACCCTTTAGAAAATGAGTGCTGTATACACTACGATATGTACAAAAAGTGCTGTGGTCAGTAAGGCAGGTGGATAAAAAAACTATAAATAAATAAGATTACCACTGAACACTTACTTATTAGCACAGATGGATGGTCATCTGCTAATTAATAAAAATTAACAGATCTGAAGTAAAGATTTTTTTGTGCTCTTGTGAAACAATGCACTGCCAGATTAGTGTACAGCCACTCATTAACCCTCTTTTTATGTTTGGGTCAGTTTGACCTAAATCAGTGTTTAATTATTCTTAGCGAATAAAATACATCGTTTTTCATTTTAAATGCGTTTTTTTAATTTAGTCGGGACAAACTGAATTAACACAAAAGGAACATGATGACATGTTTTGATCATGTACTGCACACACTTTGTAAACAACAGAGTTCTTTGGGATCAGTTTGACTCCGGCTGTTTTAGCCATAACAAAACAAAACATAAAAATCAACATCTTACACACATTTTATTAGTTTTTTTTCCCCATGGAACTTTTTCCCAAGGGCACTGTAATATGCAATTATATACTCTTAAAAAACGTTCCTCTGTTTTATGAAAGTCATACCTGTAGGAGGATGAGGGCCACTGATAGGCCACATGACATGGGGAGAGAGAATATATTTTCCATATTTCCCATGCTATGGGGCCATCATTACTTGATGTTGTATTTAAAGCATTATTTAGGCCAACAAAGAAACAGAATGTACCTGAGAGACACATAAACCTAAACAAAAAAAAAAATTTCAACTGTATTCTGGAGGTTTAAATTGCCGGGGTCAAACTAAGCCCAGACATAATGGATGACAGTAACTTTAAACAGAGCGTGAGTGTCGACTTCCACAAAAGAGTAATTAGACACTATCAGCAGGTGGCGACATTGCTCTTGTAATAATATTTTAGCACAAACGTGTCTCTAACAAATTGTCTTTTCAAGTCCTAATGCCTGACAAAAAGCTCACACAAACAACTTGCATTATTTCGGTTTGCAATGGCTGATGGTATTGTAATATTATTATTATTATTATTATTATTATTATTATTATAAAAAAAAAAATAATAATAACAATAGTAATACAAAGGTATATTTATATAGCGCCTTTCACAATCCCAAGGAAGCTTAATAATAATGACATAATGTATTAATTACATACTTTTTGTCCAGCAAATTTCTTTGCAACTATAATTTTAATTTCATTTTATTAAATAGCTGTTTTCTGAGTTGTATTCATATTGTTTGGCAGTCCTACAGTTTATA
>JBBJLR010000040.1:10177311-10188444 GCA_037577145.1 Brachypetersius gabonensis | reverse complement strand
TGCGATTAATCACGAGTTAACTATGGCAAACATGAGATTAATCGCGATTAAATATTTTAATCGACTGACATCCCTAAAAATAATACATTATTGGAGAAACAGCAGCACAGGCCTATTTTGCATATAAAAACAACTTTGACTTTTTGTCACACGTTAGTCTTCTAGCCAGCTTATGTGATCTGCTTGCCAAGTCCTGGGCTAGGGCTTTAATTTCACTCCATTAAGATTTCTGTTTCTTAGACGGTAGTATCTTTTTTCTTTGGTTCTCTTCCAAATAACTTGCTGCATGGACTATTATTTATTCAAAACAAAATAAATAAATAAGTAAATAAGTGAACTTCGCCAAAGAGAGTGTGGAGTGTGGATACATACACCCATTCGGACTGATTACTAGTAGTAAATATATACACTTTATGTCAAATCTGATTGATGACCGATTTGATTGATTGCCTTTCTATCGTTCGATGACCTTACTATCATTTGATGGCCTGACTATTGTTCGATGGTTCGATGACCTGACTATTGTTCGATGACCTGACTATTGTTTGATGACCTGACTATTGCCCTATGACCTTTTTTTAGTCAAACTCGTATTTTATGAGGTGTCATTATGAGGGCATGCGAAAAGAGGACTCACGCATCTTTGTGGCCTTGTTACCATGTGCCCGAATGTAAACATTGTCATACCCAATACCTAAGTCACACACAGGCACATAAACACAAAGACACACACACACACAGACACAGACACACACACACACACACACACACACACACACACACACACACACACACACACACACACACATAACTCTAGCTTTCTCAAAAACATTGCAGATGTTTACATTCATGTTCCAGGGTAATCTACAGAAAACTGAGCAGCAAGTTGTCTGAATAATAACGTAAGAGCACAATGGTATCAGTTTATAAAATAGTAAGAACCCGGTTTTAATTAGGTACAGTGATATTATCAAACTGTCAAAATCCAGGTTCTAATATTTCTGCTGTGACCACAACAGACTTTTCCATAGCACGCATTACAAATAGTTGTCATCGTAGCATCATTTTTGTTGTATTATTATGTTAAATTTCCACTGATTTTGTGTGTTTTTTTTAATAAATGTAAGAGAAAACCGATGGAGAGGATTGTATGGTGGTCATTATTTTATTTAAAAAACAATTTAAGCAGGAGACTGATTGTCTAGGGCAGCATGGTTAGATGCTTCTGGAGAAGCGTTGCATATTTACTGCTGGATATTTAATTAAGAATAAAAGAAAAGAATTAACATTTCAATCTATCTGTTCTGTTATTTCTATGAGGTATCTCTTCACAACATAACACATCTTAATTCTTATTTCATCCAAGGGCAAGACATTTGAATGTGCAAATACATGCTTATTCATGTAGATAATGTCTCGTATGATAGAATGTAACTTTAATCAAACCTCCAGAGATCAAATAATAAAAAAACATGACAATAACAACATCAGTAATCAAATGGTAAATGTAATGTTTTGATAAACTGATTTTAAAACAATTCTAGGCCACAATAGTGGGTTTAAACTTTACTCCATAAACAATATATACATTTTTGTCTGTCAGTTAGCTTGTTTATTTTTTAATTCATTAAAAAATGTCAGGTGGTATTTACATGTTCTACACATCTCATGATGAATAAAAATAGGTTTGAAATGCCACATTAACTATTATTGAAAGTTATTTTTATGTTTATCCTTCTGCATTTTTAGTTATTATTTATTAGAAAGACAAAGTTTGTTTCGACAGCAACAACATACACTGACAAAACAGTTTATGCTGCGAAAGAAGAAAAATTAGTATTTATTCTTATTATACATTATTCTTATAGATTTGAACAGGTTTCAGCTATAACTAAGCAATCAGGAGTAGAGGGTCACTTAAGCATGTCCACTGAGGGACATGTCAGATTATTATCATATGTCTTTAGAGCAGAAAATGACAGAACTAGGCCTGCGCTGAAGGAATGTTTATTGTCAGAGCGACACCTTTAAACTCTCAGGATCAGATTTCATGTATGAAATGATAAGGAATATGTGGCCACAATGTTTTCACAAACTTTTCTTAGCCAGAATAAAGTTACACCCCCTGGACATTGATTTAGTGGGGCCGAATTTATCAAGACTGATATCTCTTCTTCACTGAGTTTTCAAGTCTCAAGCTTGATGATAAATCAATTGTTTCACATTATTTTTAATAATGATTCCCATACCTCATGGGAGTGCCATTTATAAGTCTTTATAAATTAAGCACTGAATTTAAATGCATTATGAATGTTTTTGCGGCATAAGTGCTTGTACGTACTTTAGATCCTTAATTGCTCTACATAAAAGCCACACGTCCCCAGAAACATTTGAGTCCTTATAAAGACATGGAAGTGGAGATAATGGAGTATAGCACAAATGTTTTAAGCGATAATGCTTTAATAGGTAGCCTCTTCTTTCAGCACTGAATGTGCAATACTTAAAGGCTTTTGATCTGCCTAGTGAACTTGCCATCAAAGAGTTTTCATTTGAGTCGCATTTATAATGGAACAAACTAAGACAAACTTTATGCAAGCTATTCTTACTAAAATACAGTTTAATTACACCATAATGTACTTCAAACATCTGTACCCAGTCATTTCCATAAATTCAAACATTAACGGTTGACTGTTGCACTACATATCCACTCCAGCTAGTTAACTTTTAAACAACAACTTAAAATAAAATGAATGACATATTATACATTTGCTTTTGCTTATAGTAGTTCTGGTAATTCAAAGCGGTTTGCCACAATGTTTGAGAATCATGTCACATGTTAATAAAGCAGGTCATGTTCAACATGCGCTACTTAGTTGACAAAGGACACTGATTGCGCGCTACTTTCAAATGCAAGTTATCAGGGATCCTGCACAGCTAACATAAAAGATACTGCTACTAAACCACATGTTCTGCATGTGACATTCGCTCCATGCAACTATACAAACATATAGATTAAGACAAATATATGAACACACTTTCAACACGATTGTGGGTGAGTTTAACACTTTCCTGTTCTCACCCCTTTTTCAAACCTCACTTCCTTTTCAAAGGAAACAATCATTTGGTTTCAGAAACCTCTACATAACTGCATTCGGGCTCCTAAATCATCATCAACCACAGTGACGTACACAGCAGACTAAAACATCAGAGGGAAGATTTTTCCCCAAAAAACCTCCAACATTCAATTCCTGACCTACTTTTTATGCCAATTTTAGATTGATTCAAATGTTAATTAGCTAAAAACCTGAAATGGGTGTCCAAAACTAAAAACCATTGCATTCAAGGCTTTTTGCGTTCTCTTCCCTGTTTGGGTGTCAGTAGTCAAACCATTCATCTCATTCTTCCAAAGCCAACAACCATGGATGATCCCCAAAAAAGTCCTAAATAAAGATGACAATTACTCACAGGCAACAATAAGGTCAAGGTGAGTGCAAATACACGCCATGCGGATCATTTAAACACCCTGTTTGGAGCAGAGGCATTATGGAAGAGTTAGGGTGTAGAAATTTTCGGCTTCTTTATTTTCAGGTATACTTCGACTGCTGTCTGCATTTTTTTCAGGATCTGTGGGCTTTAGCTTCCTTTAAGCACTGTTTTGGCTTTGACATAATTTTCGTTTGATGTATATTGCCAGATTTTCTCTTCCGTGTCATGTACAGCAAAGAGTCAGATCTAAGAAGCAGTATTTTACAGGGTCTCTCTGACTAATGCCTAAATATAACTGTGGCTTTGGAATTCAGTAGATATGCTGTTTGCCAGTAACAGGAGTCAGAAAGGCAGAGAGTTGTTAGGTTTTATTTGTGTATTAAATCATACATCACAGGACCCAGTAAGCCACTATATAGTGCTGGCTGCTAAGTGTTGTCCAGGGGTCATTCACATCACTGATTAAGTGTTTATGTAAACATGGCCGTGTTACAATATTTACAGTGCCCTTCAGAATTATTGGCATCCTTGTTTAATGTGAGTGAAAAAGGCTGATGCAATTGTTTTGCATTTTGTGCAAATTCAATAGAACAGCACTGAGTCTTGTAATGCTTTCTAAGATTGGAGAACACAGAAGATGGAATTTTTCACCATTCCTGAAAGCAGCCCTGAGCATTCAATTCTTAAGCTTAGCACACAGGTTTTGCATTGGATTTAAGTCAGAGGACTGACATGGAGAGTAATTATTGTCTCATTTATCCATTTTTGAGTGGACCCTACTCGAAGATCCAACATCTACCAAGTTTTGGCTACTTGGCAGTCAGATCTCCTATTACTTTATGGACACCATAATGTTATTTATATATATATATATATATGTATGTGTGTGTGTGTGTGTGTGTGTGTGTGTGTGTGTGTGTGTGTGTGTGTGTGTGTGTGTGTGATTGTGTGCATACATATTTATTATTTATATTTACCAAATCATTGCACTTGGCAGCCCAGGAACTAAAATGTGTAAAAAATGTGAATATTGAATATTATATTTGAAACACAGCTATCTATAAATGCATTTTGATAGCCTGGCATCTTAGCAGAAGTTAAATAATAGATTAGTTTGTATAATACAGGGGAATTAAGATTGGGTTATCATTTAAAACAATAAAACGTGACAATACCAAGTCACTACGATGTTAATGAAATGCACGTGCGCAGTGAGATGGTTTGCTAGGTGGGGAGGCCATGGTCCTGCAGGACTTTTAGAAGATTGTGTCAAGGCTCAGTTCATTCAAACTTCTCGAGGATGCTTGTCTTGCATGACCCAGATTCAAACTTTAGTGTATGACAGTCCAGAATGAATCGCTGTTTGCAGCCTGAATCAGAGGCGAAAATCCTCGGTTCTGAAAGACCACCCTGCCGCGCTGAATTAACACCAGTCCAGCTGGACCAGGATCAGCCCGGCGTGCGTTCAGAGCAACTGTGTTCACAGTGCTGCCTTTCAATAGACGATTGATTCGCTTTAGTTCGAATTCCAAATCTAATGAGAAAATAAAAAGGTTAATCTGACAAAAAGTAATTAATAAAAACTTCTCATTAAAGAGCGCGCGCACTGACGCGCTTTCCACAAACGGGGATTTACCACCCGTGTGCACCTCCCACCCCACTCGCTACTTTACACATCCTGACAAAAATGACTCATCGGCTCTGATGTGAAAAAGAGAAAAAAAACACAATAAACTAAGATGCTCGTTCCCAAAAGTTTGGGATAATTGCAGAATCCACGGGAAAAAAAGTGTCTCGCTGAAGACAGTTTAAGTGTCTGAGTGAGTAAGGAGGGTGAGGGCAGTTAAACGGAGGTAAAAAAAAAAAGACAGCCGGTGGTCTTGCGCACTGCGCGTGACGCTCCGTGCGGACTATAAAAGAATGAAATCGAGCCGCAGCGCTCAGAGCGCACGGAGGAGCGCGCGGGGACGCGGGGCACCGGATCCGATCCTCGCGTGAGACGAGCGGCGGGATGCTCCGATTTTCTTGGAATCACGTGTGAAAGGATTCCTTTCGGAATGGAGAGGAACGGCACGAGCCAAGCACACGAGCCGGGTGAGTGCGAGCAGGGGCTGGAGAGGCTGGAGAGCAGCCCCGGGCTGGAGAACTGCACTGATGCCTTGGTGGGGAACCTGTCCCTGCGCTGCTGGCTGCACCTTCTGACCAAAGAGTCAGGCACTGCACTGCAAGGGGACAGCTCCAGCCTGGCGGTCCGGGTGATGATTGCGCTGGTGTACTCTGTAGTTTGCGCACTCGGGCTGGTGGGAAACTCGCTGGCGCTCTACCTGCTGCACTCGCGCCACCGGCAGAAGCGCTCGTCCATCAACTGCTTCGTGATGGGCTTGGCACTCACTGACCTGCAGTTTGTCCTGACGCTGCCCTTCTGGGCCGTGGACACAGCATTGGACTTCCGCTGGCCTTTTGGCAAAGTCATGTGTAAGATCGTCAGCTCCGTCACCACCATGAACATGTACGCCAGTGTTTACTTTCTGACCGCCATGAGTGTGGCCAGGTACTATTCCGTAGCCTCGTCCCTAAAGATGCGCAGCCAGAGGGCGGCAGCTGCTGGAGCCAAGTGGGTCAGCCTGGGCATCTGGGTGATGTCCCTGCTGGCCACATTGCCCCATGCTGTCTATTCTACTGTCGCCCCTGTGGCCACTGATGAGGAACTGTGCCTGGTGCGCTTCCCAGAAACAGGCAGCTGGGACCCGCAGCTACTCCTGGGCCTTTACCAGCTGCAGAAGGTTCTGCTGGGCTTTGTTATCCCCCTGGTGGTGATCACCATGTGCTACCTGCTGCTGCTGCGCTTCGTGCTGAGTCGGAGGGTCAGGGGTGCGGTCAGCTCCGAGAGCGAACACGGCCGCCACAAGCGTCGCTCCAAGGTCACCAAGTCGGTGGTGATTGTGGTGCTGTCCTTCTTCCTCTGCTGGTTGCCCAACCAGGCTCTAACGCTTTGGGCTGTCCTCATCAAGTTTGACCTAGTGCCCTTCAGCAAGGCCTTCTACAACGCCCAGGCATACGCCTTCCCGCTCTCTGTCTGTTTAGCGCACACCAACAGCTGCCTCAACCCTGTGCTCTACTGCCTGATCCGCCGTGAGTTCCGGGCCGGACTGAAGGAGCTGCTGCTCAGGGCAACACCATCCTACCGAAGCCTTGCCCAGCTCCTGCCCCGCAAGGCCAAAGTAGCTGAGGCGCCCCCCGTCCTGGTGCTGGTACAGATGGATGTTTGAAAGAGCCTGTTTACACTTTTCATTTTATGTGTCACCAATTCGGATTAATCCCTATTTGCATTTCTGTAAGACAGAAATTCTCTTCCAGGATTTCCTCAACCTCAGAAACTTTGTTCATGTTGCCCTTTTAGAAGATCTGTAACCAGTTTTTGTCCAGTTTTGTGACACAGTGTAAAAGTTGAGCTGTTTTCTGCAGCTTTTGTTTTGTCAGTAATAAGAGAATACTGTGTATAATACTGACATAGATCCATGTGAATGTCTTATAAAAATTCTACATTGGGCTTTGCTGCATCACCACTACATCTCAGCTCCTGAAATAGACTGGATAGTAGTCACCAGCGGTGCATCATGGTTTCGTTTAAAGTTGACTTTTTACAATCAGATGAAGCTACTAAGTACAAAAATGCTCAAAGACACACACCTGGTTTACTTTTTTTTCCTGGGTCTAGTTTTTTTCCCTTGGCTGATGGACAGGACCAGACATGAGAGGATGCCTTTTTTCACCTTTATCTTTTCTGACATGTGCTTCATTGGTTTCTCTCTGGCTGGGTCTGATTTTGGCATGCTTATCTGGTCAGCAGGTGCATCCAGGGACCACTGCAGTTCAGGCTTGTCATCACCTTTGTTCTGGTGCTGCAGATTAGAAACCGTGTTTAAGGATTCTGCCCAGGACAGCTTTCAAGGGCACAATGAATTATCAATTTGTGTTCTTCAATCTTTGAAGCTGAGACTGAAATTGCTGGCAAGTTGTAAGAGATGGGTCTCCTCTTGAGTACTTTTCAATACCTCGCCATTTCATGAGAGAAAAAGAACAACACTTTCAGATGTGCAACCTCAAACACAGTCATCAGTCAGAAATATCCATCATGCTATGTGAAATTCCAGAAATGCTTGAGGCTTTGCATATTGTGATCTCCTTTATTCAATGTATTTAAGACAGTGTGTGTTTATGAGTGTGAACTGAATATTTATGATAAGCTAATAAACATGTCATTAGCCATGATCTTTCATACTGTACCTTCATCAATTCAGAATTACCGCTTACTCTATAATAAATGGAATAATATTTTCTCCGACAGCTTATTAATGAGTCCACAGGTTAAAAGGTAAAGAAGTAAATGTTCTCAGGCAGTTTCCCTGCAGGATTTGATCTTGAAATGTCAGTACTGGGGAAATGGGACAAAGTTATTTCTGATTCACATCATTAAAATTTGTTGGCAGCATCTTCAGGGGGTTCATCAAAGGTATAATTCAGGAATATGTTCAGTATTCTGTGGGAGCTATTGCTTGGTGCTCTGAACAGCCTTTTTCGAATCATCAATAGAATGTAGAAGAATAAAATGGATCATGGGCACCTGGGTTTGTTGGGCAATGGAGTGTGAGAACCAGACAGAAAAACAGGCAGGGATCCACTCGGTGAACACACTAATGACTCTGGCGAGGCCATTGTTGTTTTCTGCTTCGTGGAAGAGAAGACTATTTTCCCCTGCAGCACAGTTTGGACGGCTTCATGGATTCACTAATGTTGTGCTATTTTATAGACACACAGTATGTGTTACAGGTGCAGGACGAAAACTGAATCTGTTGAAATTTAATGTGAGAAATGCATTTTATTTGCTGAAACATATTAAATGTTTAGATGTTTGAACAGCCTGTATAATGGAAAACTATTTCTTTCTTTTTTTTTTTTATAAAAAAGGTCCATAAAGTCCTAAACAGTAAACAGTAAACACTGTATAAAATTAAACTTTGTCATCTATTTAGCCCATTAATTAAACTAACTTCACTGTTTTTGTGATGTCATGAAAACATTTGTGATGTCATGAGAGCATAATTGCATTTGTCCTACTGTTCAGTCTACAGTAGTCGACTGTCCATTCCTGTAAATGGTTAAAAATGGTGAACTGGTGTTAAACAGACTGACACAAATTTTATAAATGGATCTCAAGTGAAAGAAATACGTGACATGTAGAATAAAAATGTAGGATATGGCCCTTTAAAAACCAGTAGTAGCTCCTGAGTGGTTTTATAGGGTGAACAAAAGGTAAAAATAGGAAAGACATAATAACCAAGGACAAATAGCAGTGATGTCCTTATTCTCATTGCAGTGGGGAAATAATTCATTCTTAGATGTCATCATTCCCTCTTAAAATGTTCAGCATTAATGCAGTATATGTTTCTACTGAATGTATATCATTATACATATTTAATTGTCATTTTTTTTTACGTCTTCGCCTGCCACCCTGCCGCCCCTCATTCAGTCTTCACTGTGTGTTCCCTCAAAACTGTCCTCATCTTCCTTCGTTTTTCATTTTATGCATGTAATTTTCTCATCTGCCAGATTCTGTCTGCCCTTCATCGTAATGTTCACTTTTGTTTAATACCTGCTGAGCCAAAGTGCTGCTGTATTGTTAATACAGTTTCTTGCTGGTTTCCGAGTTACGTAAAAGTTGTTCTGTACTGGACCATAATTCTCACATTATAGTTGTTACATTAACACCTTCCACGTATCTGTAAAGTGTACTTTACATTTTACATCCATTACCAGGGCAGGGGCCGTGAAATGAACTATTTTTTTATTCAAAGAAACATTTGTCTTGAGTAGATATGGTTCCATATACAGCAGGGTTTCAAAGTATGAGACCACACTGAAAAATCTATCAATTTTTTAAAATGTAAACAAATTTTAAAATGAAGTTTTTAAAACTGGACTTATATCATATTATACAGTGACTTTTCTGTCCCAATGGTTTTCTGTTTATATCTTTTCTTGCATAGTTGTCACATATTTATGACCAATGGTATACATTGCATCTATATTTCTTCTTTTTTATCACTTAAACAAAGATGTTAGACATTTGTAAATATTTTTTATGAATGTATGAGGTGCGAAAAGATCTATAAACCATGTAATGATACAAAACCTCAACATTTAATTGTGTTATAGACTGGACTAAACTGACTCTAATTGTGCATATAAATCAGATGAACCTATTGTTATTTCCTACCCTTTCTTTATTTACTGTGTCCCCAAAGACATCTCCCTCCTTGTTAGTGTGTAAAGTCTTGACTCCTGAAAGAATTCTGTTGAGAGCATTTTTTGGAACTAATATGATTTTTTTTTCAGTGGGAATTCAACTGTTCAATCTGAGGTCAGTCTTAGCTGTCACTGCTACCTTTTAATGTGTTTGTTCCACTCTTAAACTTCCAACCTGTTAGACACAGGTGTGTGTGTGTGAGAGAGGGAGAGTCATTTTTTGGCTGGAGGAAAAGAATTAATGTATTTCAAGTTCTGAGTTTTTGTAGAAGGTCATCTAACTAAATGACAATCGCTCAAAGAGCTGTGGCTAATTTGAATTCCAGATGTTCCAGTCTGTTATTTTCCAGTCTGTTCAGCATATAGAGCTAATGCTAAAAAAAATTAATGGTTTTTCTATCATATATAATTATATTCACTTAACCATTTCCAAAGATAAACTTGTGGATGTCCAGTATTACTTGTAGTTTTCGTCAAATGCCTGGTTTGGGTCCATTAAAACCTCATTCAGTTAAATCAGGTGTGCTGGAGGCATAGAGGGGAAATCTGGAAACAGTTTACAAAATAGCAACAAAAAAACCCTAACAATAGACACAAAATACAATTAACTTAGAATTTTCACCCAGTTTGGTCTGTAAGCCTAATAGAGTGGAATGTAACAGGGTGGAAAATCTTTGACTAAAATTAGCTGTAGCTCTTTGAATGACGGTCATTTAGTTCGTTAACCTTCTACATGCGGATTTGAAGAACTCACAACAGGCTTTCACCCAAGCTTGTGGAGTCCATCTCGTGTGCCTGGGGGGCATCATGAAACACCTTTCATTCAAATGGTTTTACTACTCACACACACACACACACACACACACACACACACACACACACACACACACACACGTGTGTGTGTATGTGTTTATATTAGGGGTGGGCATAGATTAATTTTTTTAATAAAATTTTTTTAAATCTGTAATCTTGGAATTAATCTAGATTAATCTATATTAAAATGATTAATCTAGATTAATCTAGATTAAAATGGCTCATTTGAATTCTGCTGAAGGTCTGAAGCCCCCCCCACCCACCAATGATCCCAAGCCACCCTAAATATATAGTCATTATTCTACTATTATTCTACTTTACTAGCTATCATTATTGAATTAAAATTATGTACTGGTTGTTGAAACTGCTGTAGGTAGGTGTAAAAAACAGATAATGAACGCTCATTCCATTTTGGTTTCATTGAGTTTCAGAAGCTGGGCAAGTAGGCGGAAGGAGAAACTGGCCTGGTAGCTCCGCCCACCTGTTTTGGCTGTAAAAATATTCTGAGGGAAAAGATGTGGGGTAGAA
>JBBJLR010000040.1:10160640-10177211 GCA_037577145.1 Brachypetersius gabonensis | reverse complement strand
GTGACAAGTTGAAGACCTGTGAGCTTGTGATGCTCCTATCGTCCTTTGGCCTGTCCCTCTGCGACTCTCCTCCGACCTACAAAACAGGCAACACTCTTGGCTTAGTATCGACCAGGTCTCTTCCTATGTTCAATGTATTGTCCAGTCCTCTACATGTCTCTGACCATCATCTTCTGTCTTTCAAATTTCCTCTCCAGGCCTCTTTGTCTCATTTCCCATGAATGCCTACGACTACCCGCAGAAATCTTTCCTCTCTATCTCTGCCCGCTCTCTCCTGTGCTGTTCTATATTCCTTATCTCTCCCTAACTCTACTATCCCCTGTTCATCCTCAGTTGAATCGGCGACCAATGACCTTCTCTCATCTCTCCACAGCTCAATTAATCTACTCAGCCCCAGATCTTCCAGAATCTGCATCCAATCTTCGAAAGCTGTTTACAACATTTTTGTCTCTTCTCAAGTCTCCATCTTTCCCTGTTCTTTCAGCTCTCTCATCTGAAGACTTTGCTGTGTTCTTTGATGCGAAGATTGAGGACATTGGCAGATCCTTCCCACCAATCATCAAGCCGCCTGTCAGCCAGAGACAGGCCAATGCTACTCAGTTTCTTGGCTTCTCACCTCTCTTTCTTGAGGATGTGGCATCACTTCTGATGTCCAGCAAACCAACCACATCTCTGCACTCCTAGCCATCTCTGAAGAGGTTCATGTAGCTAGATCTGCCAGCCTGTCTTCTGCTTTGATTCTTCTTGACCTTTCTGCAGCCTTTGACATGGTTAATCATCAGATCCTCTTGTCTACTCTCTCTAACCATGGCATATCGGGCACAGCCTGGCAATTGTTTGAATCCTACCTTGATGACTGGAAGTACCAGGTAGCATGGCAAGACTCCCAGTCTGCCCCATTAAGATTGTCCTCTGGTCTACCTCAGGGCTCTGTCCTTGGACCACTTCTCTTTTCTCTACATACTGGTTCTCTTGGGGATGTAATAGCCTCACACGGTTTTTCCTATCACTTTTATGCAGATGACACATAACTAATCCTCTCTTTTCCCTCCAGTGATGATCAGGTCTCGACCCGCATCTCAGACTTCCTGGCTGACATTTCCTCTCGGATGGTGGCCCACCACCTTAAGCTGAATCCCAACACGACTGAGCTGCTTTTCATCAAAGGGGTTCCATCACCAAGCCACGACCTCACTGTTTCTTTTGAGAACTCAGTTATCATCCCCTCAAAGAAGGTAAGAAATCTTGGTATCATGTTGGATGACGAACTTTCATTCCTGTCGCACGTTGACCACCTTTCCAGGACACGCAGATACCTTCTGTACAATATCAGAAGAATCCAACCCTTTCTCACCACGGAAGCCACGCAGTTACCCATCCAGTCTCTGATCATCTCTAAGCTGGACTACTGCAGCTCTCTTCTGGCTGGACTGCCAATGAAGGTAACGAGACCACTTCAGCTGATTCAGAATGCAGCTGCAAGGTTGGTCTTCAATCTTCCTAAATTCTCACACACTACACCTCTACTACAGAACCTTCACTGGCTCCCTGTGTTCAAAACCTTAACACTTGCTTTCAAGGCTAAGAATGGGCTTGTACCTCCTTACTTGTCTGCACTGATTAAGCAGCGTGTCACTTCTCATCCTCTCAGGGCATCAAGCACAGCTCGTCTTGAGCCTCCGTTGCTCAAAAGAAGAGGAAGACATGTATCTAGACTCTTTTTGTTCTTGGCCCCCCAGTGGTGGAATGAACTCCCTCTTGCAATCAGATCTGTGGAGTCTTTAAGTGTCGTCTGAAGACCCACCTCTTTAAGGAGCATCTTGGCGACAAGCCAGTCCTCCCACGCATCTCCTATATATCTTTTCCTATATATTTACAAATCCCTTAGCCACTCACCCTCTTAACTGTTTTACTGTTTTTACTTACTTGTGTATTAATCTCTGACTTGCTTTTTCTCTTTGACAGGGTTTGTTATGGTGTGTAACTTAGCCAGCAGTAACTTGGTTAAATAGCTGTTGTTGATTTAAAGTATAGCTTAACAGGTTTAAGAACAGTTGTGGACTACTTTAAGCACTGATGTACGTTGCTCTGGATAAGAGCGTCTCCTAAATGCCGTAAACGTAAATGTAAACACTAGTTTTTAATTGCAAATCAGTTAGTAACAATTGAAGTTTTGAGATGTGGATGTGTGACAGTTCAGCTTTGGCCCATGGCCACTTCAGCTCTCCAGAGTTAGGAGGCTTCACCTTCCAGTTTTGGGTTATTTGGCGGTATGTTTTGGGGTCATTGTGTTATTTCTCTTATTTCTTGGCTGATGAGATTATATTCCCTCTACTGTCTCCTAGGGATGTTTCTCAGTACTCTTTGCAGAGATGCAACCCTATATTATTATGCTCCCACCTTCATACTTCACTGTGTGAATGGTATTTTAGGGTTCATTTGCGCAACCCTTCTTCTCTAAACACGATGAGCTGAAATAATGAGATATTTGGTTTAGACTTACCAAATCACACACAGCCAGCTGTTTTCAAGATGTAAAAGAAAATGTGATACATGCCACCTTAAATTGGTCCATAGTCCAGTTCTAATCGTGTGAGGACTTTGGTTCTGGCCAGAGGTCAGCATGGGCACTCTGACCGGGCTGTGGCTATGCAGCATTGTATGTGCTCTACCTTTCTGTCAAAGCCAGTATTACTTTTTTTTTTTTTAGAAATTATTATTATTATTATTGGACTAGCTTTCATTCCTCTCATGCATTAATTAGACTTATTTTTGGAGAATCTCCGTTAAGGATGCTATGTAGTCCAGGAGTAGGCTAAACGCAAGCCTGGGAAACTGATCCTATAAACAAATAAGCAAACAAATTGAACCTCATAAGGCTTGATGGAGTCTTTCAGCTTGCAAATTGGGCTTTTGGGAGCATTAAACTGTTGATTGTGAAAATGTCACTGAACAACTTAATATGCAAAACCCTTTTGTTGCCTGCATGGTTCCCACAAAATCAAACACTCTTTGAAGACTGTATAATTCATTCAAAAGCATTAAACTACCAATAATAAACCTTTGAATTCCTGACACATAAATACCTCTGGAGGCCATAAAATAGCTGTGATGCTGCAGGGTTCAAACCATGCACTGACATTTGTAACTTCAAACATCTGCCCACACCTTTTTTGACTGAAGTGTGTTTTATATTGAGAAAAGGTCAATTTGCTTGCATGGTAAAAGTTACATTTTCAAACTTTAATTTCTGAGGACACATGGGGTATGCGCAGGATATCCATTCTGTTGGTTTTATTAAGGACACAGAGCCTTTTTCAAACACTTTGGCAGTTAATTAAATGTGTCCCTGATGAAATCATGGCTATAATTGGATTGGAATGAGATTACCTGTCAATTCTTTTTGGTGAGGATCAATTCTCAGAATGAACTAGAAATCTCCTTTCTAAGTGTCTTACTTTCTCATCACAAGGTGTGACGGTAACTGGGTTTAAATGACGTTTGAGCAAGAAACAATAAAAGCACACAAGTGTCCTCTGGTGGTGAAATAAAGTAATGCAGTTTAACTATATTCAAATCTATTATGTGCAGTCAGGTCCTTCATTTTCATTTCTTTTTATCTTCTTCTATTTTGCAAGTACTGTATAGCTATTACAGACCACTGTTGCTAGAAAAGACCCATAAATGTATACGGTACCCTAAGTTATTAAAGCATCACTTTAATCCTAGTCTATTTGCGTTAAAGTAGGTAGGGTGAAATAACCTTCAGAATAACTCACTTTGATACTTTTAAAGCTTCCATCAATAGCGTAGAACCACAAGAGGCAAGGCCAGTTATTCTCCTCAAACAGTCAAGAGATGATGGAGCTATTGTCCTATCAACTTCTATGAAAAACACTGTGCTTCTCAAAAAGGTAATTTGAGAGAGAGATGGGTTTTGTGTGTGTGTGTGTGTGTGTGTGTGTGTGTGTGTGTGTGTGTGTGTGTGTGTATGTGAGCGTGTGTGCATGTGGGTGTATTTGTGCATCTGTGTGTGTGTGTGTGTGTGTGTGTGTGTGTGTCTTTGGACAGTCAAAAAAATGCTGCCAAACCATAACCATCATTTGTTTATGACTTGGATAACAGGTAAATTGTACAAAAAATGTAGCAAACACATACGCTTCTATCTGCAAGGACAGACCAGCTCCATGTGTTTGCATGATATAAGATCATATAGGTGGATGATACAAGACAGCCTGATTCAGACAATGCAAGTCTAATATAGTAAAATATGTGATAAGATCATTAGAAATATTATTTGTAATTGGGCCCCATTTATTTGATAATTAGGGGAGGTAGAAAATCTTTAATATAAAGTACTAGAAATGCCATTTATAAAGAAATGTATGCTGCTGATAAATTTGTGTTCAAGACACAATGGGTTGGCGGTCCCCTGGGTAGGAAGCCCACCCCTTTAAAGTTTGTTAGACTGTATTTCTAGTATTATTAAGTATTACCCATTATTTATAAGTCACCCAATGGTTTTGGCCCAAAACATATCTCTGAAAGTTTAGAAGAATGTAGGTCAAGAAAGGAGCTTGTCAGCTAGTGGTGCCTGGTTTTATTTATTAAGTGATTCTACTTTCATCTTTGTATTATTTGCACAAAATTCTGCTCCTGTGTCTATTTCAAGTAATTTAAACTTGTTTTAAATATTAATTATAATCTTATATATTGATTTAATTGCTTTTATTCCTTTCTTTACTTTATAGACTTATTTTATCTCTGTAAAGCACACTGTGTGACTCCTACTTCTAATAATGTGCTGTATAAATAAACTTGCCTTGCCTATCTTTCCTGATCAAATTTGTGCAGCTGGAAGGTTGTGGGTTCAAATCCCAGGACTGCTAGTGGCACCACTGAGCTATGCTTGAGCAATGTATCAACCTTCCAGGGTGCTGTGTTCTGGCTGCTTCACTTGTTGAATGGATTTAATCTACAAAAAGAATTTTGTGCTGTTCACGCTGTGTGCTCATATGGAACAAATGGACACTGTACACTTTAGAAGTGATGGGTTCAAATACTCTTGACATATTGCCATCTAATTGATTCTGATATTTCACTCTAGGGATTTATTCTGCAGAAATCTTTGAAGTCTGCTTATTTAATATTCTTTGGCATTGGATTATGGTGATCTGTATGTTGTGCAATACCTTTTTCCTTTGAAGTGGAAATGTAAAATTAGACTTAGAACTCCTCCAGACAAATGGACAAAAGCCCCCGTTTAGAATATTCCCTCATAAGTATTATTTACTCCGTTTTCTTCATAAATTGCTCACTGGAGTTTTACTGGCTGGTTAGTATTAGCATTGAATGCTAAATGTAGGGGTTAAACAACATTTGTAGTCTTTTTGCTGCAAAAATTGTTGAAGGAAGACATCCACACCTGATCTGTTCATTTATTACTATTGCTTCCTTATTGTCATGATGGCAATTTTTTTGGCTTAGTAATAGTACTAACACTACTACTACTGACAGCAACAATACTACTACTACTACTACTACTACTACTACTACTACTACTACTACTAATAATAATAATAATAATAATAATAATAATAATAATAATGATGATGATGATTATAGTAATGATGATGATGAGTATGATCACGATAATGCTCCAATAATGAAGCACAGTTTATTTTTTTGTGCTTTTAAAACAAAACTGACTGCTGTTTCAGATTATTTCTCCTCATGGTGGGTAGGTTTATTCACCAGCATCCTGTACACACTAAACTCTTGCACAGGGGTCGTTTGGCTTTACAGTGTAACTGTACATTTACAGTAATTGGACGTTGGTTCTAGGAGGTGTATTTTCTCCCATTTTCCTCTCTTTAACAATAATTGTTAAATGACTCTCTTCAAACATCATGTGCTTTCTGAAAGATTTCCTGTAATACATTAATCTTAGTGTTCAAAATCCATGTAATTCAGTCAAAGATTATATGAAGATTATGACTGTCCACCTGAAAGCACCATTAGCACATGTCCGTGTAGGTGTGTCATTAGAGAGAGGATAGGTTCTAGAGTAGTTGTCATTGTCCGTACTGCATGTTAGCTGCAGTGTGCTAAGTGGCCCCCTCAGCTGTCTGCTCCCCTCCCCAGGGTCCAGTCACTGACAGCCTGGCTGGTGAACCCAGGCTTTGCTGCTCTCCACACCCACTGAGTGCTTAACAAGCGGCAGAAATTCTACCATGCTAAACTGTATGTAACTTTTTTTGGTCTGCACTAATAGTCCCAGCACTATTGATTTCTTGTCACAGTCCCTCAGCCAAGCAAAATACTAATGGCAATGGTCAATAAACGACACGGACTGAAAGTTCTCCCTCTCTCCTCCCCATTCTGCTCGCACTCTAAATATAGGTTGCTGTCCTCGCTCCAAGGCTGCAAGCAATGAACGCCACTCTTAGATCAAAAAGACTCTTCCATCAGGAGCCCAACCTTATTCTTCAGTCCAACTCAGAACTCTGTTATTCAGATTTCATTTGAAATGACAGTTCTTTTTTTATAACACAGAAGTGTAATGGATGGATTTACTTCAGAATTCTTTCAACATAAAACTGTATAACAAAACTCGTTCTCGTTTTTTCAAGTGTGCTTCCCAGTTTAGGAAAGGCTTTAGTTAGAAATTTCATTATGTACAATGAAATTATGTGCAATATTATTATTATGTGCAATAGTCTGATTACACCCGGAGCTAGAGCTTAGTACATGCTTTTCGAGTTGTCACAAAAACATTACTGCTTGGAGGAGAACCAGGCTGGCGAGCATTGTGGTGGGAGAGGGAGGGCCACCCTACTCACCCAGAGGAAGCACATACAGTTGTGCTCTCTGGGACTCCAGGGCGCAAATTCCTTTGGTGTTGTTATGAATTGAACCTGCGATCTTGCAATGATTGAGCTAACGCTAGGGAGCCTCAGCATTATGTGTTTTAAAATGGCTCTTCTAAGCTTGAATGAGCTATTGATTTGTTGTGTTGAAGTTCTATTCCACTTCCTGCCAATAAAGTGCATTATGTTACTGCTCCACCACCTGGTGTGAGTAAAATGTTTTTTCCTCTTTGATTTCTGTAAAACAACTTGATATTGTCAGAATAGAACCCCCAACCACATACACTACAGGTTCAAAATATCCAGTCACCACTATGTATGTCACCACACAGTATGTATTCAGTCACCACACAGTATGCATAATGTCCATAGAAATGCAGTGCTGGTAGAAAGGGAATGCTGGAGCAGTCATACATGAGCCTAAGGCCTCCATGCGCAGTTCCAAGCATCAGCTAGAGGAGAAGCGGAACTGTGTTTTCTGGAGTGGCAGAATGAGTTGGAGTGGTGGTTATAATCCAGAACTAACCATCCATCATCCATACCTGCCCTCATTGATACTCTCCTGGCTGAATGGCATCCGTTCCTGACAGAAATACTCCAATATTTACTGTAAAGTACTCTTTGGAAAGTAGAGGCTGTTGGTGCAGTAAATGTTGAACGAAGTTCCTTTAAATACTCTTGGTTTCAGATGAGCATCTGGATGGGCAAAGGATCTGCAATCCCTTGGGCATGCTGTGTATTTTGTGTCTGAAAATAAGTTCATTGTTGCATGGAATAATAATAAATGTGGCACAAGAAAGGTACTGTTATAATTGTTGCTGAATTAAGTATATGTTACCTTTTTTTTTTTTACTGTGAACCCATACATTATAATATCACATACCAATGGACAGACATTTGACATTTGACATGCTTGTAACTAGTTCTGTTTCTATTACCAATGGAATGATCATTCATATGACCACATAAGAATCAGAGTGTGGGTCTAACCTATGAAAACCTTTATAACAGTTGTCAGGGAAAACCAACATTATCTGCCAAAGTGCCAAAGGATACTATGAAGCTAGGAAATAGGAGAAAGGGTGTTTTGAACTTCACACAGGTTTTGCACAGCAGTGTAAGAAGCATTTAGAGCTGCTCATTTTCAGAAAGATTAGAAAACCTATAGCCTAATCCCCATGCCACATGTCCCTCCCCTGCACATATGTGGTCAAATGAAACACATCTTGTTGTGTTTGGGATTGAAATTGTCCTCTTTAGCTTTTAAACAGACCTTCAAGGCTAATGTAGGCAACAAGTAATGAAAGCCTATGGCCCACTTCATTCATTAGTTATCATGTAAACAGCAAGCATCAAATAATTTGAATTTAAGTACTAACTATCTGTTAGTACTTGGATAAAACCTGTTACCTGTATTATCCAAAATTATGATTTCAAGGTGGCTGCTGGTCTGTTTTTGTTTATTTGCTGCTCTTTTGTCTTTTTTTAGAAACACCAAAACAACACATGGTACCATAAACCACACAGCTGTGTTTTATTGTAATACCACTTTGTAACCATGTGGTGGTGCTCAAGAGTAGCAAAAGGTGAACCTTGTACATGCCTCCCTCCCCCTTCTGCTTGTTGTGTGTGTATATGTGTGTGTGAGTGTGTGTGTGTGTGTGTGTGTGTGTGTGTGGGGGGGGGGGGGTCTAGAAAGTGAGCCTGGGTTTCCAGCTGAGTGCTTGCGCTCCTTTCAGATTGTATGTGTGTGTATGTGTGTGTGTGTGTGTGTGAGAGAGAGAGAGAGAGAGAGAGAAAAAGAGAGAGAGAGAGTGTGTGTGTGTGTGTGTGTGTGTGTGTGTGTGTGTGTGTGTGTGTGTTCTGTCGTTATCCCTATCCCGTCTGCTCCCCCTGCTCAGAATGGCCAGATTCGCTCAGACTGAGACAAGACGGCAGCAGCCTCCCCCCCAGCAGCCCCATCCCGCTCCCTCCAGCCTGCTCTCCAGCGGACCCGGGGCTTCAGCGACCCAGCCTGCTCTCCTCCCCGTCCCGCATCAGCACCAGGGCGCACAGACCCCTCTCCCCAAACCCATGAACGGGTCAGAACCCATCTCCATTCATCCGGAGAACGGCACCATGAAAGACCAAGACGCCATAAAACTCTTTATCGGGCAAATACCGCGGAACCTAGAGGAGAAAGACCTGAAACCCCTGTTCGAACAGTTTGGGAAAATCCACGAATTGACAGTGTTAAAGGACCGATACACCGGCATGCACAAAGGTAAAGCCTCCCCCTCTCCAAGAGCCAGATCTATTGTAAAACAGCCCTGATGTTTTATTATTGTGCACTATTATTGGTATTACCCCCCCCCTCGGAGCCAGCATTGTTTACCTGTTCTATTGTAAATAGCCCAGGTGTTTTGTTATTGATTATTATTGAAATTACCCCCCCCCCCTTCAAGAGACAGGTCTATTGTAAACAGTTCAGATGTTTTACTATTGTTAGTTATTATTATTCCTATTATTATTATTATTATTGGTATTATAATGTCACAGGCAGTTTCATTTCCAGACACTCTGTTACTGACCCGTGCAGCTATTTACTGATATACACTGTACATTTTATGCCTGTTCCTGCAAAACTGATAATAAAAAAGAATTTCTATTCAGCACTATTATTTTTTGGCGTGGACTCGTGTGAGACACCACCTTAAAGTGCTGCCTGCTGGTTTTTAGCCCAGGAGTGAGCTTTAAACTGTGGAAAGGGCAGGTTTGAGATACACAAAGGCTCTCTTAATCCTGTTTCTGTGGATATTTTAAATGTGTTTAAATGCAAATATCACCCTATCTTGGTAACGGGAGCGAAGATGCTTTAGGAGAGATCTGCTTTTCAACAGTCTTTACCTTCTGCAATGACGGAAACATCATTTATTCATCTCTGTAAACACAGCTGGCACATTTCTAGGTGAAACACTTGTTTTAGAACGTAAACGGGGGATCCGCGGTCTTTTTTATTCCACCCATATTCAGGCAAGTCCCGCCTTGTTTGCTAGGATTGGCTGTGACATCGCGCGTTCTGCACTCTGATTGGTTGGTCTTTCCCACTCACTAGTAGTCCGCCTATTCTATACGTACTACTAGTCAATCAGAGTGCGAAGGAGGCGGAGGTTGTTCCTATACGGGTGGGAAAACAAATTTAGTCGTTATCTGACGCGTCCAGGCGTACTCTTTTGCTCCTTGATCCAAAAGTCTCACATAAACCTGAAAAAAGGTAGGAATAAATAAGAAAAAGTCAGATGTAAACCAAAGTCTTGTTTTTGGTGTGAAATGTGAAGAAATATATCAGCATGATTTTCGACACTGTGTTGTGATGTCTACAATATCTACTACAGGCGTTTTATTTACTATACAATATGAACAGTGAGTCTACACGTGTCTTCTGAGTTTGTATATGCAGTTTGTATATAAACTAGAAGTATATATGAAAAAAGACAGGGATGTACAGGGCTACAGTGCCTTATACCTCTCTTGTCACACCTTATGTGCTTTAGGCAACAACAGCGAACCAAAAGGCAAGACAGGGTTTTTGGCATCAGACAGTGTATTCCTAATCTTTCTGTGTTTTAAAAGCATTAAAAGCTTCAGATGTCTGGTTCCTATCACCAGCTCTGTGAACATTTCTGACTTTTCTCTTCAAAATGATAGAAGTGCATTTCTGGTAAAACATTCTGAAAGCAGTGGAATTTCAGTTTAAATATATTTCTTTTACTTCAGATTATGTTTTGAATCAAATGTCTGTATCTTTAAACACCGTTCCATATAATCTATTAAGTTTAGGCTTTTGGTAATTCAAATCTACAGAATATGTGAATTTTTTTTTTTTTAATTAATTAACCATTGAAATCTGTGGGCAGATCAACCTCATGAAAATGAATGAGCTTTTAATAACCATTACAGCTGTTAGTGTCCAGCGTTAGAGGGAGTTAACTAGCAGGCCGAAGGTGGTGGCCTTGCTATGTGACCCTTAAGCTGCTGTGAAAGCCAGCAGTCCACAGTGGGATGAACATTCTGATGAAATAAGAAGCTTTAGAGTCAATGGACATCCAACTTTCACCCTTTAAGCAAAGCTAGTTTGCTCTTTTCAGCTGTGAATCAATTCACAGCTGCTTTGCTATTAGCTTACAGAAGCCTAATCCTATTCACAGCACTCTTTCACAGCCTATTTAATATTCGGATACGTCCAAATACAAGGAAGGGCAGCTTGTTTCTATACGCATTCTGTGTACATTCATCCCTAAAAGAAAATTCTCGTTTATGATTCCATGCGCTCGCTTCAAACCTTTTGTTTTGCCGTTAAGTTGAGATTTAAGGGGATCTGCTCGCCAAGGGGATCAAATGTAGAGGACGCGATTTGGAAGAGGAACGCATCTCAGCTCTAACTCGGCCTGCTAATTCACCCAGGAAAACATGGAATTAGTTTGTTAGGCGTGATAATAAGGCATGACCATAATGACTCAACTGAAGAGGATTAGTGACTGTAGTTATTGTCTGAGGCCTCAGCCCCATGGTTCGGCTGCTATGTCCCTTAACACAGCCTGCTTTTCCCAATTAAAACGTGCTCTGGTCTGGTTACCCTGCAGTACTTAATGTGGCTAATGCTGTTCAGTGCCAAGCCCCGGACAATTATTGTCCCTCGTTTGGTATTAATAGTTCGCATTCGTCCCCATGATGCTTCAAGATTGATCACTCCAAGTCTTATACTCCCACTGTACTCATTTAAAGTTTGTATATTGAATATATTTTTGGAAATATGTGATTTTTTTAATTGAACAGACTATGAGACTATGCTTTATGCGTTCAGTCGCAAACAGATTGCTGAAACTGTACTACTTCCTTTAATCCTCCTTCCTTTAAACAGATAGCAGACTGTACACGGTCTGTAATGCTAGATGAGATGCAGAACGACTGACATTATGAATACTTCTATCTGCTGAAGTGGAATATCAGCATTAAGCTAATGTCATGGGGATCATGGTGTTAATGTCTTTATAACTGGCGCAGAAATATTCCTGGAGAGCCCTTCACGATAAATCAAAAGAATGATGTAATAAAATGCTAGCTTTATTTTTTTAACCTCTCTCTGGTGGTCGCTTGCATATGGAGCAGTGCTGAGCCTAAAGCTTGCCTACAGGCAGCTTATATGCCTACATAACATGACTATCATAGATATAATCTTGGTTACATATGTGTAACTGCAATTTCGTTTTTTTCTTTCGTCCCAGATGTAGGCCCATGGCTTTAAGATGTCTTTCTTTAGCTGATTTTGCTAGTTGCTGTAATTGGCTCTGTGTTTATGCTTATCAAATTATGTATAGTGACAATAAAAGGCATTCTATTCGATTCCTTTTACCACTGGAAAACTACCATTGTTTAAACCACAGACAACAGTAACCATATCTTAACTTTTAAATATGATAGTCTACATCAATATCACATTTGTATTGTCTAGAGTGAGTGATATTATTCTACTGTTGCTGCGATGGTGGAACATGCTCAGATGGGAGGAGGATTCCTGTACTAAAATCTGTGTGTTTGATTGTACACTTCAGCTTTGGTACAGTTGTGCTTCAGGCTAAACAGCCTCAGACAGCCTAGCAGCAGACTAAGCTATATGGCTCCCAAGCACCACAATCTTGGACTTGTATGCCTTTCATTTTTTTTTTACTAGTGTAGAAAAATCCATCCCTTAAAAGTCCCAGTTTAGCCATTCACCGTAGTCATTTTCCACATGGTTGCTCAAGTAAGATGTTACTGGAAATCACTCTTTTCATAGTGGTACATTAACCTCTTGGTTACTGACCAGTTTGTGCAATGAAACATTTACTGGCTGTCTTATTTATTTGATTGACATGAATGTGGAGGACATAGAGTGAAGCAGCTATAGCTATCAGGTGTGTATTATGCAATGGGGCTCCGTCTTAAAATATTCAGCACATCAGTGGCTCTCCTGACAGGAGCCATGGGCCTGAGCTCCAGGATGAGTTCCCCTCTGCTGGGCCGGTGATCTTTGTAGCGGGCAGTGATTTTTTTCTTGTGAACTGTGCACTAAAGTCTCGTTAGCCTCTTTTCACAAGGACTTACATGCGTTCCAAGAAATCTCGTTTTTTTGATGGCTGTTGGAATTAGTTTGGATGTGATGTCCAAGAGTGCAGTGTCCTCACAAGGACAGTATTTGTTGACCCTCAGATGTGTGGATGTGTTGGACAGGAATGGGGAAAATTCACATAGTTTTGAAATGAAACACTTTTATTGTGTGTAGCTGCCGGGTGCATGGTGTCTTACTGGAATAGTGACTGTTTCTCTGAATGTGTGCTGGTTAGTGTTGGTCCTACAGGTTTGCCAGTTTAGCATGTGTACCAGATCTGTTCTGTTGTTGATGCACTGAAAGCTACATGTGGGCCATGTGTGTACATCATGCTTATTCATATTTTGTTCTTTTCTTTTTTTCGATCCGTCATGAAAGAATCTATGGCAAGTTATTTTGCTGTGATAATTTCAGCTGACATCAATTTTGATAGTTTCATGGCTGTCAGCAGATCACTGCAGGCATACTTAGTATTGTCATGGCAACTAAAGGAGGCTGCAATAGTTTCGCATCAAGAGAGGCATGGATGAATATGCCTAAGACCAGAAATTCTGGAGCGTTTGCCATTCCCAGTCTTTAAATGACGCTTGTTTTTCTTATTTTTTTTAGTCATTCTATAGTAGGTGAATAGACAGCGGCCTATCCCTGCAGGCTTTTTATAACTGCAGTTCTGAGAGGTAATGAGAGTGGAGGAAATGACAAAAGGAAATAGGAAGGAGGTGAACGAGGAGGAGATTAAAAGAAATGAACAAGCCTGGCTGTTTGTGAATTGCTGACAAATTTAAATGCTGTGTTTTTTTTCCCGAGCTCCATCAGCTAGAGATGCATTTCTAAGAGGAAAATAAATTGACAACACCTAGGAGATTTCGCCACAGCATTCTGTGATAATCGCTTGCAATTTTAAGTTGATTCATAAGAAGTCTTGCGAGAGAGGGCCTTTAATGAAGAAAGACGCGTGCGTGGCTTGAGAAGTCCACCGAGGTATTTGTGAGATTCAGATTCAAATTCAGGAATCTTGCCTTGTCTGAACCCTCCTGGTGTCCAGGCGTGACGGCAGCGGACAGGAGTGTAATATTGATCGTCCCCTCGTCCAGAGCCCAGTATGGTGTCATGGAGTGTCAGTCAGTGAACGGTGACAAATTTAACACTTACCTCACTCTCTCTCTGTCGCTCTTTCCCCGAACCGGACAGGAGAGAAATGAAAGGCAGGCAGGAGGCTAAGCACAATAGATGAACAGACAGAGAGATGGAGTGAATGTCAGAGCAAGAGAAAACAAATGGTGGCTTAAATCGGAAGGTGCCTGACTCTCTGTGGAAGGTTCAGAGGCAGATCTGCCCAGACGGAGGAGGAGAAGGAGGAGGAGAGAAAACAAAGGGATTTGACATGAAGAAAAGGTGCATGGTTGGGGGCGCCAAGTCAGGCTAGGCAGATGTGGAGCATAATCACTGTTGCAACAAGATAAATAAGGCAAGCTGGTATTGTGCAGCTAGAACTCCTAGCAAGAACTAGTGCTGAAGCTGCTAATGTCATTCCTGATTTTGGAGCTGCTGTACCATATAAACAGACAGAAATCATAGAAATCCTACGTGACTTTGAAACATGACTTGTTTCTGCTCTGGTCGAAATGTCTTATGTTAACATAGCATTAGTATCATAATAGTTATACATTATTATATTGATATTGGTTTCTGCAGAGGGATATCACAGTATTTAAATAGGCCCTCTAACCAGTTTCCCATTTTCTGCTGTGCGATGCAATAATTTGTCTAGACCACATAGAGTGAGATTCATATAATGAAATATCATGTACTGATATAATCCAACAAAAGTGGTTAATAATGCAGGTCAGTGATGGCCTGTGCACAATAAGCACCACAAGTACATGTGTATTTTTAATGTATGTTTAATGTATTGCAATGTATATTCCATTAGCAACACATGGCAGGTAGAAATGATCAATTTGGCAAAAGTGTTATACGTGAGCACACAGTGTGAACAGCACAGAATTCTTAACCCATTTAACCCATTCACCAAGTGAAGCAGCAGGCAGCCAGGAACACAGCTCCCAGGGAGTAGTGTGTGGGGACGGTATCTTACTCAAGCTACCTCAGAGGTGCCTAGAGGTCTTGGGAATTGATTAGCATAATCAGTCTGACTTCAAATTTTTACTATACTTACATTTTTCACATTATTTGAAACTTTTGTTAGGATTAGTATTTCTGAGCATATAATGAATATTGCCAATACTTGAAGGACAGCTGCATGTTATATTGCAAACAGAGCATGTCCTGTTTAATTTGATATAATCCCTTTAAGAGTCATGATATAATATTTTTTCCACATTGTCAATCCAATCATACAACATACTTCAAGACATATTCACGATACATAATATGTATCATAACATTTAATTTCTCTGAGGTTTTATAAGTTGGAATGGACAAATAATATCCCCACATTAAAAAATATACCATTAACTATAAGTACAGTGATTTTTATTTACCATTTCACACATTGCCTCACTAAGTCCCATTAAACAAGACTAACGATGCTTTCTTTGTAAATACATGCAGCTGTTCGGTGTGATCTTTAAGTACACGATATGCTCTGAAAAACACACTGGGAAATAATGTGACATAATTGATCACAATAACAATAAATATTGTCATATTATTTAGCTGTAGTAGCAATTAAATGGCAAGACTGCTGTTTTGTTCACATCGTGCAACTCTAATCACACATTATGGCTGCTGTGTTTATGGCAATGATTAGAACGAACATTGTGACACAGAAAGGGATGGAATGAGGAGCGAAACAGAGAGGAATATTATTAGTGTTCTTTGTGTCACCCGTCAGAGATGTGTTTGAAAGGAACGCTGCTCAGCAGGGCTATAAATAGAAATCTGTGGTATTTCCGAAAATAGGTTAAGCTGCCATCGCTGCACTGCTGGCATGACATCACCACTGTGCTGCCAGCCGTCCCCCGTGAAGACTGTGGAAGCAGAGGGTGGGGGGTGGGGGAGAGACAGAGTTAGTCTTCTCCAGAACACATTTATTAATTATATAGTTTTTTCCTCTTTTTCTATTCAGTTTTATTGTTATTAATAAAAAGAGCTCTGTGCATTGCTTTGTCAATAGTAGTTAGTTGCAGTTTTTCAGAATAAAGCTCCTTTTAATTTGAATATGACAGAAACAGAAAAGGAAGAAGAGTGAAAGATGGAGGGGTAAAGAGAGAGAGAGAGAGAGAGAGGAGATTAACAGAGCTAGGAGGAGAGAGAGCGAGACAGAGAGAAAAGAGAGAGAGAGTAGACAGTGAGAGGAGAAACAAACAGAAAGAGAGAGGGTGCAGGGAGGAGATTAACAGAGCTTGGAGGAAAGAGAAATAGAAGAATGGGGAGAGAGAGTGAACAGGGAGAAAGGAGCAAGAAATGAAACAGGGAAATAGCGAGAAAGGCAGCAAGAAACAAACTGAAAGTGTGAGGGAAAAGAGAGAGAGAGAGAGAGAGAGAGAGAGAGAGAGAGAGAGAGAGAGAGAGAGAGAGAGAGAGAGAGCGAGAGGAGAAGAGAGATAGAG
>JBBJLR010000040.1:10147254-10160540 GCA_037577145.1 Brachypetersius gabonensis | reverse complement strand
GGGGGGAAAAGAGAGAGAGAGAGAGAGAGAGAGAGAGAGAGAGAGAGAGAGAGAGAGAGAGAGAGAGAGAGAGAGAGTAGGAAAGCAAAACAGAAACAGAGGGAGACAGAGAGGGAGAGCTAAAGAGAAAGAGAGAGTAGGAGAGCAAAACAGACGAGACAGAATAGGCGAGAGAGAGAAGCAGACAGAGTAAGAGAGAGAGAGAGAGGCAGACAGAGTGAGTGAGAGAGAGAGAGAGAGAGAGGCAGACAGAGTGTGAGAGAGAGAGAGAGGCAGACAGAGTGAGTGAGAGAGAGAGAGAGAGAGAGAGAGACAGACAGAGTAAGAGAGAGAGAGAGAGGCAGACAGAGTGAGAGAGAGAGAGAGAGGCAGACAGAGTAAGAGAGAGAGATAGTAAGATAGCAAAACAGAGACAGAGAAGGAGAGAGAGACAGACAGGGAGACAGAGTAGGACCTGAGAGAGAGAGAGGGTTGATGTAGCTCACTAAGGAAATTTTTTTTTTTTTCTGTTTCTTTCTTCTGCCTCATCCTTCCTCCATGTCTTCCACTCCTTTTTTTGCGAGCGGTGCCTGTTCGTCTGGGTTATTCTGTGTGTTCGTTCGTAAATGTCACCTGTTAGAACTGAGATGCCGGAGCACTTCTGGCAGACGGTGGAGGTCTCCTTTAAACGACCCAGACTTCAGGCCTCTGTATCAGGAACTCTCAGAGTGACACTAAAAGAACTGTTGTCTGTCTCTTTTCATGTCATGTTTTCAGACTATCATTCTCTCCTCTCGGGGGTAATGAAAGTGACGATCATGGCATTTTCTTATTCATCCCAGTTTTATCAACTTCTCAAATCAGCAATGATTAGTGGGTGATTTGTATAATGGTGAAGCATATTCCAACAGAGCCTGGTGAACCCACTCCTTTTTATACAGTCACATGTGCCTGGTTGGTTTCTTATTGTTCAGTTAAGCATAATTTTAATTATTTTGTTTTTTTAAAAAACATTATGCTCAATTATTTGATTAACTGTTGTTATAATTGGTAGATATCTGGCTTAGTAATATCATGACTAGTAGCAGCTCTACAATACCAATATAATATAATATAATATAATACGGTATCAAATAATATAATATGCACAATAAGATAAAAGAGAATGATAAAAATATTTTAGAACTTAAAGAGGAGGAAATAAAGCAACACATTAATAGGGTTTGATTGGTCCTACAAATGAGCAAATATGTCATAGAGGATGCAAACTTTTCAGGATTATTTTTGCAATATGTTGAATTAAATGTAAAATAAAATGAATGCAAACAAATGGAAGCCACTTAAACAAAGAATAATCAACAGATGAACCTTTTTGCCGTTCTAATATTAGTTTTCCTATAAACCTACAGTGCATATAATTTTATGTGATAAACACTTGCTTTCATGTCTTTTAAATCTCTGTTTCATTGTGTGTTTAGTTCTGTTTTACAAGTGTTTCTCATGGATTTCCTTGGCAGCCACATAAACTGAACTCAAGCATGCATGACTCACACTTGGCTGACTTTTACATGCTTCTGTGACGTAGAATGTTGTGACTCACCGTAAGCACTAGTGACTCAAAAACTATTTTACGCATCAATCCAAGCATAGATAAAGGTCCCATGTTCTTTCTTTTTAAAGGCCCCATGTTCTTTCTTCATTATACTTTTATTTGATTTTTTATTTCCCCCCGAGATTCACTTGTAACATTTATGTACCCAGAACAGTCATGATGTCATTTAAGGAGCAATTATAAAATCTCTTATTATCCCATAAAATTAATCAAGTTTTTGCTATTGAGCTTTGAAGAAGGATACGCAAATGTTCTCTGTTCTGTAAATGGATGCTCTCCTGGATTGTGTCTAATTCAAGACACATTTGAGGCTGAAATGCTTCTTGTGAATGGCCAGGGACAGATTGCTATGTTTTTTGTGACAAAACTGAAACGCTGTCACGCACGCCAGTTCACGTGACGTCAATAGGCACCGGAAATGACTCACGTCAAGGTATATAAGCAGGAAGAAGGTAAGTGTCTGCACACAGACGTTGAGGTTTTGTCTTCATGTTGCCCGTGTCATTCGTCTCTCCTCGTCAGAACCGTTTATTACCTTGCTGTGTGTGTGTGAGAACCCGGACTCCTTGGTGGGAATCCCTACTCCTGTCTGAGCCCTCCGCGATTGGGCTCTTCCACTACGTGACAACTGGGCAAACATACCTGTCATTTGATTCTATTCTCATGACAGTTTCCTCCCTTTTAGACCAGGAAATAAGTGCTTAAACTATAACGATTTTTACTTTAAAAAATTTTTTATTTAATAAAAAGTGAGGAAACCTTTCCAAGAAATAGACACTTGGAGCAATGACACATTTGCGGTGCAAAGACCTTTTACAGTATCTGCAGTATTTGGTGATTTCTGTCTTTATGACTGACCAGAGTTCATCTTCAGCATCCAAACTGTTGCATCCCCTAAATGTCTTGACTCCCCTAATGTCTTTCTATTAATAAAAAACCCCTCTGATTTCAACAAATATAAATTGTGTAAAACAATCTAGAACTGGTGTTTGTTCTCCGACATGCTTGCCATTTCCTCTCTCTGTGGGTTTTCCAACAATTGCGGAGGTTATCCTGAAAGTTCTCCCAGTTTCAGAGATCTTGTGGTTTTTCTGTTTGTTTTTAAGACCTAAAATAAAATAAGTTTTTTTCTTTTAGGCATTTGCATGTGACGCCACTTAAAAAAAAACCCTAGTGGTAGTTACATGTTTCTTAAATGAAAATAACTTTAGTTCCATGTGATGGAGGAACTACCTTTGTGTTTAAGAGTCAACTCCTGGATTCTCCTCAGCCCTTCTTTCCTAAGATGGGTGCCCTGCTTACTAGTGGCTTTGCAGGGAGCATGGAGCATGTTGGGTACACTGAAAGGTGCCTGCCTTAATTAAGGTGTTCAAGTTACGCTGGAGTACTGCTTATATTACAGAACTCATTACAAGCTAATTAGGCCGGGGCAGGGACAATATTGTTGTTAGAACAATTACTATGATCGCATTGCAGTGGATCAGACCCACATGACTTTGCGAATGGTGGTCAGCTCATTATAGGCAGCAGATCTAAGATCAAAGCATTCAGAAGTGGCTTGATAACAAGGATGTATGCCGAGTGCATTAGACATTACCACACTGTAATAAACTGTGAATTAATTTGCAGCATAGAGCTAACAACACTGATTAGAAAACCAGAAAAGAACAAAAAGAGTTCTGTGGAGTGATCCTTTTAGTAAATGAGAAACGTGAGTGTGATTTCTTCAGAAGTAACTAATAAGATCAATAATAAACAAGGTCATTCAGGGCAGTCTGGCCTGAAATGCTGAATTCTAGAGATATTCACTGACTCAGAACTGACCTCTAAAGTGTTCAGTGTCTCACAGAAAACTTTAACATAAAAAGATACACTGCCTGATCCCAGAGACATTGTTTTGGCCTAAAACCTATTTCAAAATAAATGCAGGGTAGATGAGTACATGCAGAACACGATTTTGTCATATTTACTACAATTTCACAGAGGACCATGGAGACAGACTGGTTGTTTTGGATCATACCTGGCAACACTAGGGTTTGAAAATACAATTTTCTGGCACCTTCTAGGGTTTTTTAGTGGGGCAGGTCTGTAAAATTACACTAGACAGTACAGAAAATTTGAGCCGATATGTTTTATTAATTTAACCATTTTATATCAAACCATGCAAACAAAGCCATGCAAACACAGAACCATACAACAAACCAAACAACATTATCACATCTCAGTAACTTAGTTATGCATACATATTTTAGAAAATGTTGAGATTCCCCAAGTAAAATATGTTTTGAAGGTTTTTCTAATAACTTTACAGTCTCAGAAAAAATGTACAATGCTTAGCTGTCCCTGGGGTGATACCTTTGGCATCACTGGGGTTGTACTCTTAAGGGTACGCCTTCAGTAAGTTTAGTTCTAATTCTAATTCTTCCATCCTCCATTCCAGATATATTTATTAAGTTGACTCCATACACCCTGCCCTGACTCTAGGCTTTCTATTTTACTTTTCTACTTTTGAACATTAGGTTATAAAAAGGTACAAACATGCCACTTTCTCCTTGGGAAAAAAACATGTTTAAGGTACAAGATTAGGTCTCATGGACCATTGTTATACCTTTGAGGGTAAAACAGTTGCATTTTATGTACCTTGATGAATGAAAAATGTCCCTACACAGCACAGTTTTTCTGATATTGAATGTCTAAACCAAGAACCATTTAGGAACCTTTATTAATAAGAATGTATAGAAAATGATAGGGCGAGGTGGAAGCAGGAATGATAGGGATATGAAGGTGCAAAGTGCTTGGGCTACGACAAGGGGGGTGTGAATTTGTTGGAATATTTATTCTAAAGGCCTACACTCTTAATGGGCACCTCACCGCGTAAGGCCAAAGGTGAAGGAACAGAATTACTGTTCCTCCAACAACAGCAGCAGCAGCACTGGAATTTCAGTAGTCCTGCAGTAAATAAAACATCAAATGTAGGCTGTCAGTGGCAGAGAGGCAGAATAGGACCCTCTATTCAGCCTACTTAATCACCGCCATGCCTCTCCATCTCTCCATGCAGTCTCAGTCAGTCCTTTAGACTTGCCTGAGTTCACAACAGCCCACAGTATACGTATCTGCTGGTTAGAAATGCCGGCATTCGAGACGGGACAAAACTGTTCCATTGCGTAAGGGGCAAACGTGGAAAGAGGTGATTTCTCTTCTAGATTGCTATCAAACGCTGCGGCAGATCATTTCCTTAGTCCGTCCCTTTTTTTATCCCGCTGCTGCTGTGTCAGCATGGTCCAGTTGCATTTCCCTTTATGTCGAATTTCAAACAATTTCATCATGCAGCCAAAAATTTTTTGCACTTGGTATGCAACAGCAGGGCGGTAATTTGTACGTGTTTGGATTCCAATTATGTAGTTGTTAGAGCCAGTGCCTGTGGGCTGCAAATTCGTATTACACCATACTTTTAAAGCGCAGAGAAACACTTTTAAATTGAGATTGTATTTCTTTCTCTCCTCATGTTTTTTTGCCGCTTTCCTTTCTTTTTTTTTTTGCTAATATTATTGCAGCAATTAATTTGCTCTGGATGCCCTGTGTTTTCAGCCTTAGCAAAGGCATCCAATTTGGAAGCACCATAATTGCAAGATACAAAGAAACAAGATTTTCTGTTCCAGCCGAGGGTCAGGAAGAGCACGCCTTGGCTGCAGGTTTGTAGACATAACAAAGCTTTGATGTGTTCACAGGCAGTGCTGGCTCGGTAAGACGTTGTTGTAATGGGCAAAAAGAACACAATTGACTGACTTGTTTGTTTACCATTGGAAATCATTATGTTAGGACAGTGTTTGGAGCGAGCCAAATCCTGACATGGCCTGTTTTATCTTGTGGGAAAGAGTCATGACCCCCAGTTCTTGCCTGTCACGATGAGAAGACAACGCTTCTTCACTACATATTAGTGAGCCGGGTGAGAAGACAATGGAAGACTAGTGCAGTGTAGTTTTACTTATCGTCAGAGAGACTGGTGGGTTTTGTTGCTCAACATGGCCAAGAATTTCTTGCTGTACCAAGAGTCATTTGACTGGCATAAAAGAAAACCAGCCACAAACAGCGATTTTACCAGAAGGGGTTGTCAATCCAGTGCTTCATTAAAAACAGTCCTGAGTGAAACATTAATATCTTGTTTAAAAAAGATTGTAGCTAAGCTTGTTGAATACAGAGCAGGCAATCGCTTGGTAGCTGTAAACCCAGACTGGAATAAAACAATGCACTAAACTGTGTCCAGTGGTAGACATCTTGGCATACTATCTATAGACAATCTATATGCCACTATTGACAGGCGCAGCTAATTTAAGTGTAAGACTGAGACTGTGGGATATAAAGTTATAGCTATTTTGCATTTTGTGAGTAATATATTTAATTAACATTGTTGGTTTATGTATTATTTTTATTCTTTATTAACCAGTGTTTTCTGAGCACCAGTTTGTTTCAAACAAAAGTTTTGGGTTTTTTTACTGAAGCATTGACAATAACCTGTCCCTTCACATTTTTTGATGGGTTCTTTGACTATTCTACCTTAACTAGCCAGTATAATGTAAATTAGTATCCACATGGACAGTTAGCTCTCATGCTAGAATAATTTTGAGTGTGTATCAAATTAGTGCCCGTTGCTAAGTGAAGGGCTTGGTAGCAACATAAATAAATGAACAAAACACATAAATAAATCCATGGCAGATACTCTAAAACCTTCCAGTCTCCAGAGTGTGTGTTTACATGCCAAAAAATGAGGATGAGAGGAGAGGAGAGAGGATCCATTTTATAGCAGTCACTTTCACACTTACAAAAGTGTGATCCCCACTGTGTTGTTTGATGTCTGCCAGTGAGGCAACTTAACCCTGGCAAAGCTGGAACTGGTGGTGGTGTGAGTACACCACTGTAGTGTGTTTACTGTCACTGTCATGGAGCAAGGGTGCATTAATGATGCTCTGTGTTCTAGCACCTTGCTTAACTCAAGCTCTTTTGTTTAGTGAGGGTCCCTCATTTGGCAGCCTCTGTGTGCATGCATGCATGTGTGTGTGGTTCAGATTGTGTTCTGGAAGCCCTCGGGCTATGAGGCCCTTTCTCTCGTCCTCCCCCAGTTGCTGCTCCTTTCTACCCCTCCGAGGCATTTCCTTCTGCACCTTCTCTCTGTCAGTAGCACTGAGAGTTTATCCCACCTGGGTGGGACGTGGGTGGTGTGGACAGTGATGGCAGGCTGATCTATGGAGCCGAGGCCTGAGCTTAAAACAAACACACACACACGCACACACACAGTGAAGACGGGATTGGACAGGTCCCCATGCTACAAAATAGACAGTCTGTATTTAGCCAGTCTACAGGGATTCCTCGCAGCAGCGCAGACGCTGTCATCGTAAGCGACATGCTTGCTTTTTGCCTGCTCGATTTTCCAGCGCCAAAAGATGGTTGACTCTTAGCACGCATTTAACCCCTTAAAGAACCTGTCATAAACACATGCCTTACCTCCACTTCATAACAGTTTCTGAATAATTCATAAGTATCGTTAAATAAGCCTCAGAGTGCTAAATTGGACAATGAATTTACATACACTTTATACCCCTAATGTGCCCCTTATAGTATAATGATACCATGAATAGTATTATAACAGCAGTTGATCAGCTAAAACATGTTTGATGTCTGTAGTTTGCTTCTTTCAGTAATAAAGATATGAAGCTGATGTAGCCAGCATGTAGCCACGTTAGTACAAAATGTGCCTCAAGTTGTGACGAGTTCTTAAATAATCTCCTTGCTTTGGAGGTTTGCGTGTCACTGCATGACCTGCTGTTATCTATTAAAAATGGACAGCAAAGAACAATCAGTGGTGTTTTTGCCATTTAGTGTTCTCCCACTACGTAACACAACATTCATTATACAAATATGCTTTACAGCCCACAGCAATAAAGTAATCCGCTGATTTCGCACTGATCTAGAAGCAAAGATATACTGACATGATATTTAGCTTCTTAGCTGTAATGATTGCTATCTGGCTTCTTTCTGTGTTTGCCAGCTAGTAGAAAAAAAACATTTTCAAACAGACTGCTGTCATGTACACCTCCCAAAGCCCTTGTATGTTTCAAAAGTTTCTCACACCTTCAAGATGCGTCTTCAGCAGGGGGCTTTCCCAGTCTTTAATCCAGGAAATCGCACTCTTGAGACCACTGTGGAGACCAGTGTAGGAGGCGAGTAGGCATGTAATATTGGCACACTAGCTAAAGATTATAGAAAAGGAAAAAAAAAGGATTGTATCAGTTATTATCTTAATATAATATTGAAAATGGGATGGGGGAGTCTTTAGGTTTGAGTTAGGTTTAGCCTGGGAATAAAGATGATTTTTCATGTCATGGTTATTGGCACCCCAAGAAATTTTAATTAAGTAAATGCAGTATGATTGCATGCAAATTCAACTAATTTAAAGTTGACCTACGTGTTTAGGCGGTGAGTTCATGTTTCACCGGAGTATAAAAATAAGGAGACAAAATGTCCAAAACCCTTGAGATTGTTTTGGGAAAGATTGTGGCAAAAGTGTGTTGACACAAATCAGGGAATGGATACAAAAAATAATTGCTTGACTTAAAATGCCAGTATCAACAGCAGTCATTATGAACTTTAACAAAAAATTATAACTATTGTGAACCAGCCTGGAAGGGGATGCAAGTCTGTTTTGTCAGCAGTCACAGTAAAGAGGGTGTTCAAAGAAGTTAAAACAATTCCAATGACCACAGTTTCAGAAATACAGAATTTATCCTAATTCACCATAAGAGGTCACCTTCATACTTACAAACCATTTGGAAAGTATGCCAGAAAGAAGCCACAAGCAAAAGAGCTTGCAGTTTGCCAGATGCCACCAGAAATTTAACTGGGACAAGGTGCTGCAGTCAGACAAAAAATAAGGTCTTTGTCTCCAAATGCTCAAGGTGAGTTTGGCATAGAAATAAAATGGCTGCAAAAAACCTCCTCGAACCATTTGTTAAAGATTGTGAAAGATCTGTGGTGCTGTGAGGCTGTTTCTCCTCCAACGGCCCTGACAGTGTTCGCATACATGGTGTTAGGGATTCCAGGATGTACCCAGTGATTTTGAATCAAATTCTGGTTTCCTTTTCCAAGAAGCTAAAACTTTGTTGTGGCTGGACCTTCCAGGCAGGACAACAAAACCAAGAAATTCACTAAAAAAGGCTGAATTAACACATACCGGACCCCTGAGCTAAATCAAACTGAAAACCTGTGGGTTGAGCTCAAGAAGAGAGTCCACACGAGAAGGATCAGGGCTCTGCAAGATCTGGAGAGATTCCACTTCGAGGAATGGTCAAAAATCCCATTTTAAAACATTACAAAAATATTATAAAACCTTACAAAAGAAACTCACTGCTGTTCTTTTGGCAAAGTGGGGTTGCACAAAATACTACATGAGGGGGTGTCAATAATTACAATGCATGTTTTCAAAATAAAAAGTATTTTTGCTCACCTGTTGTTTTTGCTTTGTGACTAACAACATTTGATAAACATTGGGGGAGGTGTCTCCTCTCATTTTAAATAAGCGTAATTCTGTAGCAATAGTAAAATTTTTTATTTTTTAAATGCTACTTTAAAAACGTGACTCCGTTTGAAGCCAGTCACTGATAATTAAGGCATGCAGTTTATGCGATGCTGTTTGATGAATTAACAGGGTACAAGCTTTCATTACTTGTTATCTGTATTTGCGGTGTAACTGTGTAGCAAAACTGAAGAAGCAGATGTCAGATGGCAGGCGAGTCTTGGCTGGTCAGCTACATTCGGCGTTAAGTGAAAAATTGTGTAAATTAGATTTTTGGATGCATCATCGTTTTGCAATTAATGCCTGAATGAGCTGCACCTAGTGGTGGTCCTCATTACCCCCTCATGGATTTTTTCCCTTGTACTGTTGACTGTGGTTATTGGGTAATGCTATGAAGCAGTAATGGCCACGTCCTGCATTGCTATCGAATTTTTAAACAAAATCCACGCTGACTGACCGCTCAATGTCTCTTCTTGTTTCTCTTTGTCCCACAGGCTGCGCCTTCCTCACCTACTGCGCCCGTGAGTCGGCCATCAAAGCCCAGAACGCCCTCCATGAACAGAAGACGCTGCCAGGGGTGAGTCCTTCCGCAGGCCTATGGCCTTTTCCCCCTACAGCAGGGGCCGCCATGCCAGTCAGAACCCAAAGCAAGAGTGTTTTTAGAAAAGAAACAGGGAGGGAAATAAATCGATATGTCCGCCTTTTAAGATCAGGCTTAAAGCAGTTTCATGGTGCCTCTCCCAGGGGCTACGGCAGCCATTGATCAGATGCTTTCAGTGCCGGGGCTTGGGGGGAGCCTGTGTCAGCAAATGTCAATTCATTTGTTCTTTCAATTTTTCCCAAATTGCCCCATTTACGAAAGAAAAAAAAAAGAAAAAGCTGGCAAGGCACTGTTGCCCAGTGACCGTACAAGCAAAAATAAACACGGGCGCCGGGCTCGGAAACTGTAACTTCCTTTTGAGAGCTACATCGGCCCATGTTTTTGTCCCGGTACCGAGAGGGGAACGTCGATACCAACGGAATGAATGTCGACTGCTCGACCCTACATGGGCCACATCAAAAATCGTACTCGGGGAATCTGTGGGCTGTGCCGTATGACGCGCATTGCTATAAAACAGCTGCAAGGAGACTTGCGTCGCGCCAAGAGGCACACGCTTCACATTAAAGATGCAAATATGGCAGCGGCGACTTTGAACGATGCCGGCGGCCCCTCGAAAAACAACTTGTTTCTTTTATCCCTTCAAATTTGCCAAGCTTGAGGCTTGAGGGGCTTTTTTTTTTCTTAAAGGGCATTTGAATAATGAAAAGAAAGTTGTTCTTTGAGAGAATGCCAAGGGGATGTGTTGGTGGGAGGCAATGACTGTGTGAAGCAGAGCATTGAAGAAAGTAAGAAAAAAAGCAGGACTGTCTTCGGAGTTGATTCTTTTAGGCTGGCAGTGCCCATCGGTGGGTGAGACACTAATTGCGCCCCGCCTGCCAACCTCTGGGGGCATCAGTCAGGGTTGACCAGCTACTAGGATTACAGAGGATCTAGAGATGAATGTTTGGAAAGCAGGAGGTGTGTTTGAAGGGAGAGAAGTTTTTGGAGCTGGACACTGAAAGATTTAATATCTAAATATGATTAAACAAATTAGAGACGACCAGTGCATGACAACTGGTATTAAAGGTTTATTTCGACAGTGGTAAATGTATTCTGATGGGTTTAGAGGAACACGCGCAGACACACACACACCAAGGTGGACAATCTTGCCATATATGTGATGCTATTGAATCAGCTATACTGCAAGTGTTTGTATCCCCATGAGACAAACGCAGACAAAGCAGTAGCTGGTTGTGAATGAAGCAAGAGAGAGATAGAGGGGAGGGAAAGAGGGAAATCGAAGGTAATGTGTGGAGTGTGCCTGTGTGAGTGTGTTCCACTCTATCTGCACCCTCCGTTCCCTGTTAAAACTGGACGGGTGGCAGCAGGCCCTGGCCAGGCTGCCTCTAAATCTTTTAGCACCAAACCCCGGCTGCCGAGTGCTGATGGTAGGTGGACGTGCCAGTTGTTTTTTGCTAAATCCTGCTTGATATGCAGTTTGCCAATGGCTACAGCGTAATTCATGTAAACTAGGATTCCCTAGGAGGGGACTTACAAATGATTTACTTCAACATTTTGGATATTAACTCTTTAACTACTGTTAAGTTCAATCTGGATAAAAATAAAACATGGAATAATTCTGAGGAATTTGCTTATTTATAACGTTGGCATTATACTGATTTTTTTTCAAAAAGGGAACTTTATGTAGGTGTTGCTTGTGGGTAGACTTTTTTTGTAGTAATTAATCTTACATTTTAGCCATTTAAACAATGCATTAATAGTAACTGCAAGGATAAAGTTACCTTTTAGATTGCTGTCAAATGTTATCCTTTTAGGGGTACTCTGGGTTTAAATTTCTCCAGCAATGAAACCTTCTGATTCAAAAATAGTGTTGCAGTGCACTACAATAAAACTCACTGTCACGTCCTTCTCCAGCGAGGACATTCCTATGCTCCGGGTCTCCAGACTATTGAGCTGGCCTTTGTTTTTGCCCTTTAATTTCATTATTTCCTACACTTGTGTTCCACGTTATTAAGGTTCGCCAGTCTGACCCGGAAGTGTCTGTCCTTCGTTCTTTGTTTTCTTCGCCAACTCACGTTTGCCCTTGGACTGTCTTAAGCTTGTAAATTTCTCAGTTCCCTGGACTTTGGTTTTCTTTTCTGTTCAGTTTCTGTGTTCCTGGTTCTGTTTGTGTGCTTGCACCTGTTTTGCTTCCTTTATGAAATCCCTGCGTTGTGCCTCTCTTCGTCTACACAGCATGACACTCGCCACCACTCTCACCAAAGCCTGCATCTGTTTCTCCTAAATGTATCAATCTCTGACCTTACTGTGATTCAGTTGTGAAATGATTGGGTGGAGCATCACATTTTAAATTCAATTTAATTGTTTTCTTGCAGTTCTGACTTATTTGTAAATATTTTGCACAAATGTGATTGGAGAAACTTTTTGCACAGCAGAAGAATTTAGACATTTAAAGCAATACAATAGCCTTTTATCTGGAATTGTACAAAAACTCAGTATACACTTGATTGCTAGATACTATAATAGTTTATTATAATTCTGTTAGCTCAGTTAAATCAGTTAAATCACCACTGTGAAGTTGATGCAGTTTTATATCCCTAACTTCCATTATCTGCTCTAGGGGTGGGTGATATAACCAAAATCTTCTATCATGGTAAAAGCAATTTTCTACCTCGATAACGATATATATCACAATATAGCAATTTGTATATGGAAATGCATAAATAAAAATGAAAACACAAAGAAACTGTTTTATATAATGTAATGTTATTTAAACTGCAGCATTACTTTAAGTAAAAAACAACCATACTGTTTTTCACTTGCTTTGGACCCTGCTGCTTCTACAACGGTGCGGCTTATCTATGGATTTTCACAGCTAACAGTCACCAGGGGCACACAATCAAGGAAGCGCAAGAGCGAGACACACAGTTCACGGCAGGTTTTGAGAGCAAAACAAACCAAGTGAGCCCAAATGCAGTAAGACACGAGGATTAAGGACAGACTTTTCTGGTATAGTAGGCTGGTTATTTTTGATACAGTAAACGGCCGCATTACTGCTCCTTTACTGACAAACCACAGTGCAACTCTTACAGTTTCACGCACACGAACCAACAAACACACAGTTATTTTACACACACTTCAAACACACCATACAACACTTTTATACCACACACGTCTCCTAACACTAACTCAGCACACACACAAACTAACTCAAACTAACTACAGCTCTCACTCTCACGGCTTCTGCTCAACACACACTCGCCCTACCTCTGACTCTTCTCACGCTCCAAAGCCTCTCTCCTCGCTCTATGCTCCTCCTACGCTGCGTAACGATGACGCCCTCTTCAAGCTTGGAGGCGGGACATCTTGGAGCGATCCTCCAACAGGAAAATTCGTAAGCGATCAGCCAATCACGAGTCTTCTCTTTGGTTCACGTTATCTCGGGAGCCTATAGCGAGTTTGATAGGACGAAGGACGGGAAGAAAACAAAAACACGAAGTGCCTCGTCACGTAACACTGTGTTTTCG
>JBBJLR010000040.1:10072325-10088615 GCA_037577145.1 Brachypetersius gabonensis | reverse complement strand
TTTGGAGTCTGCTTGATTGATTGATTCTGTGGACAGGTGTCTTTTATACAGGTGACTAGTTAAGACAGGTGTCTTTATTGAGGGTGACTAATTCAGTAGGAGTGTCTAACCACTCTGTGGGAGCCAGAACTCTTAATGATTGGTAGGGGTTCAAATATTTATTTCCCTCAATGAAATGTAAAACAGTTTCTATCTTTTATTTAAAGTTATTTTTCAAGTTTTCTTTTGATGTGCTATCTGTCACTGTTAAAATAAACCTACAATTAAAATGATACTGTTCTGATATTTTTCATTTCTTTGTCATTGGACAAACTTACAAAATCTGCGAGGGGTCAAATATTTATTTCCTCCACTGTATAACTGTTACATTATGTTACATTTCTGTTCATTTGTGTACAGTTGAGGTGTCTATGTATTGTGTTGTCTGTATTGTTTCTGCCATAGCTTGCATTGGAATGTTGAATGCCGCTATATGTTACGCCGTGGTCCATGGAGAAACATTGTCTCATCACACTAGTATGTGTTCACAGCTGCTGATGACTATAAAGTGACCTTGAACCTTGATCTCACCAAGTAAATGCCATAGTTTTTACATCAAGATTCAAAAATGCACTATTCTAAGAAAAACTTTTAAAGAGAAATCCAATCGAGTGTTCAAAATGTCAGTCTCTGACTGTAGAAAATATATAATAAAATATTTTAAGGATTATGTACTCAAAGATGGAATATGAGAAACATTTTGAAGTCTAAAGAACCTGTATATTAAGTTTCCATCCCAGGGGTGAGGAACTCTGGTCCTGGAGAGCTGCTCGAACACCTGATTCAACACAAGCAGTTGCCAAATTATTTAGTGTGTTTGATCAGGGAACTTCCCACACTGTGCTGGCCTTTACCCCAGTTCTATACCAGTGAATGTTTTTTTTTTAAGGAGCCATTTAGGAATCTGTATTTTCAAAGGAGAAGTAAAGGTTGAGTAGTTTAGCGTTAAAGAGTTGGGGCGTTTTGAGGGTCATATACTCTCAGAAAGCAGCAAGACATAGCCGCACTCCTCCAATTTTCTGCCCATATTTCACAGAATTGTCCCACTATATTACCCAAGCCTTTCCGCAATCTCTCCTTTTTTCAGTTTTCATAACATTAAGCAGGAGTGCGGGGTATGAAAGTAATCTCTCTCTCTCTCGCCTGCTATTTTCTGCACTGGTGGCGGGGAAGAGCCAGCACTGAAGCAAGCATGCTTCTTTTTTTTTGCCGTCTCATTTGCCAAGTGTAGGTTGCCTTGGATGCGGGTGCGGGGATCTGGCTCTCGGATGTATGGAGGAATGGAGGAGGGTGAAAGCAGCGAGCGCAGCTTGACTCCGCTGAATGCAGATGGCCGTGGCAGAGTATGGAATGGGGGGGTCTGTGCTTGCGGAGTGCCAATGCATATTTATGCGCATAGAATGTGTTTTTTTTGTGGTCCGAGAACGGGCAGGAGACTGTGGAGTCAGGCTCTGTCGGACTGTGCAGAAACACATTAACAAAGCATGTTTTTTTTTCTGTTTTTGACTTATTATTATTTGTGTTCTTGCTGTTTTTCAAGCTTCATTTGAGAGACTCCACATCAAAGGCTTTATCTGCTGTGTTTTTCCTGAAACTCTGCCACCTGTGGCGGCACCAACTGCGACATGCAGAACAGAAGTATAGAAGCGCTATTACTGCCAACGCTGGCTGCGAGAATTCAGACAGTCTATAAACGCCAACGTTTACTCTCTGATCTCATTCCAAAGGCAAAAAAATTGCACCACTGCTACAAGGTATTGTTAGAAACTAATCACTTTCTTCTCCCTCTTTCTTTTTCATGTTCTCCTCTGACGCGGCCTCGTCTGGAATCTCTGATTGTGACTTGTCATTTAGGTAAGAAACAGTTCCATGAACAGAAATACTTTTTCACTAGCTTTATGTGTTGGGTGGGTTGGGTATGTGTAGGGGGGTGATGGTGTAGATCCATCATTTACTCCAATGATTACCAACCCTGGATCTTGGAATACACCCTGGCCTTCACTTTTTTGTTTACCTTGCTCTCAGTGCCCTACACCAAAAATCACCAAATCCAGACCTTGACTTCAGTTTATGGTCCTGGATGTAATCACCGGTGGGTAAGACACTAGGTGGCAAATCAATTATATTAAAAGATTAATGAACTACCAGTGATTACGAAATCCTGAACCGGACCCTGGATTCCTCTGGATTAAAGGCCTCAATACAGCTCTCTCTGTCTGGTGGAAAATGAACAATGACACCCCCACTACTCACCGACGTTACCTCCTCATGAGGCAATCATCTAAGAAATGAAAACGACCATTTCACTCCTGCAATTAGCCCTTAGAAGTCTAGTAAAGTGGTATAGTACTTACACATAATTGCCCAATTACATACTTATTCACAATTTAATTTTCATGGGACCTATATTCTTAATAAAAAGCATCAAACCTATACTTACAACCATTATTTGGCTGTGACAAACATGACACAAATAATGTAAAGGATCATGTTTCTTTCTGCACAGCAAAAAATAATAGAATGGGTTGAAAAAATCGAACAATCCCAGTCAAGTGACATGGACTGCAGGTTTTAAAGTGAACTTAAGGGTAAATATTCTCTACAGCAAACTGAAATAAGCCATTTCCTTGCAAATTTTGGTGCACAGTTTCTCTATACATGCTGAGTTTAACAAATTGGAAAACCTCTTTGGAAAAGCATAAAATGGGCCATATATTTTTTCACAGGGCAAATTTTCTGCTTTATATTTCCTGTAAGTTAAATTTAGTTTAATCTCTGTTGCGGATGTACTTATATATGCTTGACAAATCAGCACAAAAAATGTAATTTGCCCAAAATTTTGCATGAATGTGTAAATATGTGATAAGATCATGTGATTTACTGCTGCACATATTTTTGTGCAGTGATAGGTAAATTATTTTGGTAAATAATTTTGCTTATTCTATGAAATAAGGCAGAACGATTTAATTTTTGGAAATTAATGAAAAAATATGTGCCAATAGATAAAGTGACTTGAAATTAGATATTCATTAAAGTGATCTAATAATCTAATAAGGAAAATGACCTAAAATGACTAGATTTCATGTGATTCTAAAACAAGACTATAACTAAGAAACATTTTTGTCATGCTCAAATTATAATTTTGGAATCCCTCTTCTAACAACAATCACAATTATCACTGGAGAAAGAGATAAAATAAGACTCATTATTTTTTCATTATTCATTATGTCATTATTTTTGTTATTAGTGGAAATAACCACTAGACTCCATTCCCTCAGTAAAGTAAACATGCGTTCTCATGAACGTCTGGGCTTTACACATGCACAGCTGGTGCTGTTTGCTCACTCATGGTTTGTAATGTCAGCTCTAATAGTGCTTTAATTACTTTTTGATCCTGCTTCACAATGGCTCTGTTCGGGGTTAGTCTGTGGCAACCTTTGGCCTCTGATCTCTGTTCCCATGGCTCGAAAGCAAAGAGTAGAGCTTGTGATAATTACTATTGGCAAGGCACCGAGCTTTATTCTTCCTTAATCACTGTCACTACCCAATCAAATGAGTTTTATCGATGCTCTGGGACGTCCTTCCTTATACACACGCACACACACACACACACGCACAATCTGCTGAACAATCAATAGTGTGGGTCTCTATCTTCGTCTCTCTCTCTCTTTCTCTCCATCCAGATGCCTTAATAAAGGGTTCTCAGAGGGCTCAGGCCCAGTGTACTGCCTACGTGCTTCTATTAATAAATGGCATTAACCACCTGGCCCACTGGGAACTATTCATTGCAGAGATGAACTGCTCTGAAGTCCAACACAACGCAGGCTCATTTTTACAGGCTGCTCATTACAGCGCCGGCTCTGTCTACAGTATTCTCAGAGTGGCCTTCCTGCAGCATATACCTGCCCGGGCTGAACATACCGCAAAATTACAGCCACCCACACGATCAATAGCCAAACAAGAGAAACGATTACTGCTCTGATGACAAGTCGCTTTCTCTTACATACCCCCCCCCCCCCACCAAACCCCTATCACTACTTGCTGCTTTTTAGATGGATTTCTATATTTCTGTAAATGATTGTCGGATTTAAAAATTTCCCCCTAGCTCACACGTGGTCGATCAGACAGGACATGTTTTGTACCTTACATTTGCATCTTTAGTTGCACTTGAACCATGAGGCTTATATAAGGATAATAAGAGCTTATACACCAGCATCATGCAAACTGCATGCCTGAATCTTTGACTACTTGCCTCAGTTTTTTGGCCAACATTAACCTTGCTTGACTGATTTGAAATCACATTTGTTTCAATAGGTTTTACTGTGATGAGTGATTCAGTGCTGAAGACTTCTGGGGTGATGCATTTCTCATGTGAAATTTGGCGTCCAGTTCAAGTTTGGTGATTCTTGACACAGATATTCATTGACCAATGCTGCTGATCTGACTGGCTTTTCTTATATCAGCTCTGGATATGCAAAAAGAAGAAACACTACAGTTAGCAGTGTCTAAACACAAATTTTATAGCATTCCTTCCCCACTGACTATAATAAACACATGAAAAACAGACTGGATGACACACCATTTACTTTTGTGGGGTTTGTGGTAGGCAAGTCGACCAGCTTGCTAATGGCCATGTTAGGTTCATCCTATTGCACAAATCATCACACTGCTGTCAAGCATGCAGGTTGCATAGTTTTTGCTACTATGTTGTGGCAAATACTTGTTTGTCTGATGTTATTATGTTCACTTTTGTTTTTTTGCTGTTAATAGTAGACAAGTTAGGCAGCTTGCAGCTCTGTGGCTAATCACACACAAATCATCCTGCTGCCACAAACCATGCCAGTTACCTACATTTTTGTTACAGGTTAGTGTGCAGTACTTTGCTCTTATCTGAGAGAATTATCTGATATAATTTTGTTTCTTTTGTAGTTAGCAAGTTAGCTAGCTATCATCAACACAAGGGTTTTTTTCGATGCCAATCTTCCAGACTATCCTTAGTGAAAAGTCAAATGTGACCTTTCTGTCACGTCATATGTGAACAAACCACAACACACAGTGTGAACAGCACAAGATTCTTCCTCTGCATTTAACCCATTCACCGAGTAAAGCAACGGGCAGCCAGGAACACAGAGTCTGGGGAGCAGAGTGTGGGGATGGTACCTTGCTCAGGGTACCTCAGAGGTGCCACTAACAGTTTTGGGATGCAAACCCATGACTTTCTGATCGCAGGGCGAACGCCCTAACCTCTAGGCCACCAGCTGCTCCAAATAAATACAGAATGCTTTATGATTTTGTTTGCTATTACTGTGATGTTTGAAAGAGGAAGGTTGGATACTGCCACATGAATAACAGAGGTACTTTTGATAATGCTCCCACAAAACACACACAATCCAAAAATCAGAGTCAAAAAACAAGCGCGACGACCTACAGAAGGAAAATATGATTTTTTAGCAATCAGGGTTGATGGTACAACAAAAATAGTCCAAAAAACAGAAAAGCAATCAAAAGTGAGTTGAAGGCTCAGAGGCTTGGCTATAGCTCAAAAGCCCCCCGCGTGGTCTAGTGGTTAACATACCGCACTGCGAGATTCAGAGTTGCGAGTTCGAATCACACTGTGAGTAGGATTTAACGCCGCCCCCTTCCTCTCTGTGGGTGAGCAGCAGCTCACAGAGCACTAAATGAGTCAAAAGGGTGCTGGTTGATGAGTTTTGTAAATTTCCCTCTCGTGGGACTAATAAAGGGTTATGTTATTCTATCTTGTCTTAAGAGACTTTGTGAGGACCAAGTGTGAAACAGTATATGCAGAAAGTCCACATCAGGGATGCAGACTGGTTACTCACAAGAGGGCATGTGGTGGAGGGTCTAACAGTACATCTGATGTGTGGCTCCTGAAGTGGACTGAGATCTGCCTGTGGAATGTTCCCGAGAAGCCGGACTATCCGGGGACCGCTGGCATAAGGTGCCGCTGAGATATGATGCGTGCTGTAACAATTTAAAAGTCAACTGACTGAGCTATTCTAAGGTCTTAAAAAATGTATCCTTAAGTTTTTGCAAGGGAGCCATAGAAATAGAACTCTTGTGGATAACCACACCCAGTCTCAAGGTTAGTAGTCAGGATGCTTACTATGGAGGTAGTCTTGCTCTTTCTGACATCTCATTGCCTCCTCAATCTTGATATGAGTACTCTCTCAGACAACGTTTCCCCTCTGGAACCAGTCAACTAAGTTTAGAGCCTCAGTGGAAATGGCATTTCATAAGAACAACTGTGGTTAATAACCTAATACACACTGGAGGGGGAGATACTTTAGCAGAATAGTGCAAGCATTCATCTTCATTGAAGAAAGAAACTTAGCCCAGTTCCTCCTAACAATAACTGCTCAGGGTCTTGCCCTATTGTTGATTTGCCTTCTTTACCTGGCCATTAGACTGAGGATGGTACTCAGATGTGTGACTCACTGTTTCTCACAGATTCCCCATAAATGCTCTCCACACCCAAAAAGTGATGTTTGGCTGTATGTAGATTTTTTTTATGATCTGTGAGAACAAGAAAAGGTACCTGAGTGTCCTCCAGCCAGTGCCCCCACTCCTCTAGCTCTAGCTCAACAACCAACAGGGTTTCTTCCCCACATTTTAGTTTTGTTTTGCAGAGATAAACTTTTTAGAAGATAAGCATGAAATACAATTTAGGTGGGTCTTGAGTCTATGAGTGGCTAAAACAATGTTGAATGTGGTTGGTATTGGAAAGATGAAGCAATCGTAAGAGGCTTGTTGAAAAAAGATGAGGAATGAACACGTCTTATCCCAAAACCAGAGATGTCTTTGTTGTTGCCGATGACAGGGTTATTTGGACACTCTGTGACAAGATGTCCTGTTTCACCACCGAAGCGACATAAAGCCAGTCTATTGCATCAGTATTTCTGTGATGCTGATTGACGTGTATGGTCCATTTGAATGGGCTCAGGCTCTTGCTCTGGTGTGGGGAGAGTTCTCAGCATGTTCATTTTCATTCTCTTAAGAGATTGCCATGATGAATAGCTATAGTATTCATTGAATCCACAGAAAGGTTTTCATCCATGCATGCCATCTCAGTTCAGACTTACTCTCTTTAACCCTTATAAAATACCATCTACAATGAAGGCTAATTCCAGCCACAAGCTGCAGCCAGGGTTCTAAAGGCCCTAGCAAACTCAAAAGCGGGATGGTTGCTTTGGCACTGTTAAAGGAGTTTTTCTCCAATCTCCTTTCCCTCCAGTGGGTGATCAAACACTGCTTTGAACTTAGCTACAAAGTCGTTGTAAGAAGAGCTCTCCGCTTCCCATTGCCCCTATACTGCGGTTGCCCATTCCAGAGCTCGTCCTGTCAGTAAGGAAACGACGCTCGCGATTTTCTCTGAATCTGTTCCTGGAGGGCTGTGTTCAAAAAGTGAAGAGTGAGCCTTAACATTTTGTGGGGTTACCATCAGATTTCTTGGGAGGTGCAAGTCAACTCACACCCGCTTGGACTGCAGGAAGCACAGCTACAGAAGTGGGCAGGACTGAAGGTGCTGGAAGACTGAATATGCAGATGAATTCCTGACAAATTCAACTTTTGCAGGGTGGTCACTATTCCTTTAATCTGGAACACAGCTGAACAATTTCCTGGTTGTACTCATCTCATACCCTGCCTTGTTCCATTATGTCCTTAAGCATTTCATGAAAGCTGCTTTCCAGCGTTCTGCATCCACGTGAAAAACAAAGTCTCCTGTGATGTTTGAATGAGGGTGGCTGGATACAGATGCATGCATAAAAACACACGATCCAAAAATCTGTCAAAAAATAGGCAAACAGGGAGGCAAGGATGTCACAGATAATAGAGCACCAATGAGGCCTATAAAACAGATAAGCATAAACATAGTTCAAGAAATTCTCAGTACCATGGCAAGACTTTGAGAAGACCTGGGCATTTGAGCTGGTCTCAGCTCTCCTGAATGTGGCCTGGGTTGGGGGGGTGTGACTGACCGAGTACTCAGTAGGGGGGTGTAGTATAAGACATGTCACAGTCACGCCTATTTTGTCATGTAAAATGCAAATATTTAGTGTGACTGTGGCTTAAGAGTTGCACAAAATCTCAAAAGGAAATTCTTCTGCACCCAACATCGAGCCAATCGAGAGTTTGTGTGCACAGGTGGTGTCCACTGAGCACACAGCGCTCAATTTGACTGGTGAGTCCATAGTTTCATGACCCAGGGAGTGCCCTAGGGAGTGCCTTCAGGAGGCACGTAGTTCATTTGGATGTGGCCTGAGGGTCTTTTTCGGGGGTGCAGTTTCATTCGCACTAAAGACAGATATCAGAATCTCCCACACAAATTTGAAACATCATGTTAGACAGATCAGACCTCAGAAAAGAAGTGGAGCAGTGCTGCCTTACCGAAGCAAATTCTTACCTCGTTAGCCGTTAGTGGCTTTATTCCTGTCCAGACCTTATTCTTGTGCTCCAGTGAATCAAATGTGGCGTAAAAACTTCGTTTCTCCTTCACCTTCGTAACTCATGACCTGGTAATCTGATTGGCTTTCACCTCTCAAAACTTGCTTCTTGTGTGCATAAAATTAAGAAAAGCTCAGCTTAAATCATAATAAGATGTATTGTTACTACGTAGTACTATGCTATGTAGCTAACAGTACTAGCTGCTAGGACTGTGTGATTCAGCAAAAATATATTAACACAGATCCTGAAGATATTTCAATGGGACATGACTTGTAGCAGGGTTTGATAGGTTGGGACAGATATATAAAAAACACTACTGCTTTAAAGGGGACATACAATGCAAAACTCACTTTAGTTATAACAGGTCTATGGGCTACAAAACATGTTCATGAAGTTCTTTGCACAAAATCACTCTCACATAAAGAGATCTCACCAGCTTGATTCTTCATAGTTTCAGGCCCTTTCAAAATGAGCCATTTGGACGGAATGCCTAGTGTGACGCAATTCTGGGCCAAATTGCATAGAACCGCCCCTCATCTGCCGAGTCTCCACCCACTAGATTAGTTGAAGATCCGCCATTTTGTCTGCAAGTTTTACGACCATGGATAAGCTGAGCGCTATGGCTACAGGCAAAGCAAGTTACGCATGTTACACGTGTTGTGTTGTTACTGCAAAGAACAGAAGAAATCCCTACACTTTCTACCAGACAAAGAAAACCGTGGCTTTCATTTAATTTTCGATGGCCATGTCCCAGCAATAATCGGTTTCATTCCACCATAAAAAGTTCCACTTTAAGTATTTAAGGTGGAAGGGAAAATTGGAATAAGGAGCTGTGAATAAGGAACTATATTCAGCATCGGGGGGGATCTGTATCTGCTGTCCGTGAGAAGTCTGCAGATGAAGGAGTAATTTCGTATAATGGCTTTTGTGTTTCTATCCCAGTTAAGTGTGCACTAACTTGTTTGTTTCGTTTCTCGTGTGTCAGACGAGCTGCGTAAGGGGTGGGTGGAGCATGGGATGGGTGGGGCGTGGCCAGCATCAGCTTATTTGCATGAAAGGGACAGAGCCCTGAAACGGCTTGTTTTGAAACAAAACTGTGAAGAATCAAACTGGTTAATCTCTTCATGTGATTTTGTGCAAAGAACTTTATGAACATATTTTGTAGCCCATAGATCTATTATAACTTTTTTTTTTTTAAAGTGAGTTTTGCATCATATGTCTCTTTAACCGTTTTCTGTGATTTGTAATTAATACATACTCTACTGCACAACATACAGTTAAACACAACTCTTTATGGTCTCTTTGTAGTGATATAGGCAGATTTTGAAGCAGCATTTCCAGAATATGCTCAGAAATGTGTATCTTGACATAATTTATCAGAACAATGAAATATTGTTATATTGTCTGTTCCTTTGCAGAAACCGTCCTGAAGCCCATGGTGCCAAAAGCACTACTCTAATAGAATCACAATCCACACACAGACAGAAGACAAAGACTGGAAATGCATAATATAGTAACTGCTATCTTAAAGCCTGATACTCTTTACTGTTGTTCACTATAGATATTTTTTATAATATAACCAGTGTCTGAAATCTAATAAGCAAATGTGTTCGATGTTAAAGGTATTGTTCAGTCAATAATGTTAGTAGCAATAAAGGACAGGCAGTAGTCACTGATCATTTTTCCAAATATACTATCTGGTCACTAGTGTCCACTTGTTGTTAGTCCTATGTATGGCTCAATTATTCCTTTAAGGACTTGGTTCGTGGCAAGTATCACACAATGAAAAGTGATGAAAAGCTTCCATGACTTAAGTAACTCCAGTGCAAAACTAAAACTCACTTTTAGCTGCCGTTCAAGGAAAACAGCTCAGTGAAATGCAGAGAGCTCGTTCCCTATGGCTAACTCTTTTGAGAAAAGAAGGGAGTGAGTAATTGTGGTGATAGATTTGAGGTGCAGTGTTTAAGCATGGCGCTACAGTAATTACCCCGTATTAATCTGCTTTATGGTAAAAATGGCATGGTAACATGGTGTCATGGGCTTTTCCAACGCCTGTAATTACAGTTACAAACCTGCAGCTATTAGCAGGTGTGTGCGCACAATATGCTGGGCCGCCAATTTAGCAAGATCCACGACAGTGCATTCACTGCTATAGACGCGTTCGTTCCATCATTGCTCTGCATGGTCTCTCTCTCTCTCTCTCTCTCTCTCTCTTGCTGTCTCGCTCTTGCTCTCTCTCTCTCTCTCTCTCTCTCAGTTTTAATTACCCCTCACTTTTCATCATACAGAGATATCACATCTGCTCATCTCAGTTGAACATTAGTGTCAGGATCAAAGAGGGAGCGCAGGCCGTGCTATGGAAGGCATTCTATATACAGACAGCAGATTTTTCATGCTTTACACTCATGTCGCCTAAAGCCGCCTGCTTGCGCGTTGTTGTAGTTTCCTGGTTGTGTTTTCTCTTCTCCTGTTTTTTTTGGTCTTAAATTCACGGATGAATCAGAAGCATGAGGTGCGCGGATGTCTTGCCATGTGCGCCTGAATGTCAAAATATTTGTTCTGGGATTTAAATTTGTTTTAGAATGGGGCGGATTCGAGCGCGGGGACGCGAGTTTGAAGTTCTGGATGAACAACCTCATTATCTTCACCCCAGCGCACAGTTATTCTGTATGAAGTGAAGATAAAGGGAAAGAGAAAAAGCTGAGAGCAAGGAGAAATAAAAAAAGAGAGAGAGAGAGAAGCATGAAAGAAAAAAAATGTGGGAGAAGAAGATGCTGGAACAAATGAGGAGGGGGAGGAAGGCGCCCCGTGCTTCGGAAAGGAACAAGAGCAAAAATGAAATGTGTACGATAGAGGAAATAAGAGATGGAGCTCAGCAGGGTGTAACTGGTTTTTATTGGCGGCTCACGCTGGTGTCCTGTTTTCGCGGTATGGGAGGGCCTTCCAATATACAACTGGAATTCAGAATTGATTTGCTATATAGACATTCTGGATGTTTACCCGTGAGGCTTTAGTTTACTATTACTGAGCTTTCATAGCTATTTTATATTTTGTATTTTTTTTATTTTTTATCATGTCTTTCTATTCGCTGAAACAATAGCATTAAGAACCTTGACATTCTCATAATAATAATTTTTTTAAACGTAAGGATAAAAAAATAGACTGGGAGGATCAAACAACTGGTAAAAGCATGACTAAAATACAATAATAGAATTCAATCAGCTAGTTTTTACTGTGCAGTTCATTTATACACTGTTGGTACTTACAGGCTCTCTCAGTTTCCTTTCTAAAATGCTGTGAAGTCATTTGTGGCCGGTTTAGAAATAAAAGGGCTTTTTAAAAAAAGTAGCAGATGTATGGCAGCTATAGTAACTAACAAACTAGCTAACTAATAAATAAAACAATAAACAAACAAACAAATAAATAAACCTGCTTGGGTATTAAAACAAGAGACAGTAAATCCACAGTTCCACAGGGATCAGGAGTCGCGGATTCAGTCACACGCATTTTTTTTTTAAGAACCAAACTCATAGTTTTATGCAGAATGCCCCACAATAACATAGAAACTGCAAATATCTTCCACCTTTTTTGCTTTTTTTGTGGCAATAAATATATTATTTCTGGATGTTTTCACACAAGGGACCCATTCACCTCACCACAGTGTCCCAAGCCAAAAAATTGAGTTCTGTACTGTTGTATAGGGGGTCTTCAGGTGACTATGTCTCAGCATAGGACATTTCAAGTTTACGACACTCAGCATTGAGGCATGAGTGGTTTGACTTACGTCGTCAGCATCATACTTACGGACTACATGGACGAACAAGTTTGGTTGTGTGCGAGGACCAAACTCGAGGACCTCTTTACTTTCAGAAGTGCACAGGTATCAACATAGGTACTCTGACTGGTCCGCTTCCCCATATACAACGCCTCCACTTTCCACAGGCAATCAGTGGGCTTTGGGTGTCTATGACGCCGCTTCACTGGTCGTCCTTCCTTAGACCTCTTTTGGTGGGTACTGATCACTGCATATCAGAAACACCCAACAAGACCTCCCGTTTTGGAAAGGCTCAGACCCAGTCGTGTAGCCATCATAATTTGACCCTTATCAAAGCTGCTTGGATCCTCAGCTTACCTCTTACCTCGGCATCTTACCAACATAATCAATATTATCCACTTCAGCTGTCAGGTGCTTTACAATGATACTGATCAGCATTACTGCTTTAGTGCATAGTTTCTACAATAATATGTTAGATCTATATTTCAGTTGTATTTCCACATGTTGATATATGTCACGCTAATGAGAATTTCACCATTATATCACTACCCAAGTCGTGTTCTTCTTTGTCCTTATCACTCCTTCTCTTTTGCCTAGCCTGTTACATGATGAAGAGGGGTGAGTGGTCCAGGAGGGCAGTATTTGAGGCTGGACAATGGCCTCCTCTGAGCAATGACTTTCATTCCGCTCTTGGCAGCTGTGTCCACACAAGGCTCTGGGCTGCAGATATTTTAATCCATCACTCCGACGTGACCCCCTAAACGTTTGCCCGGCCACTCAACCTTTTTGGGGTGTGTGATGGTGCCCTGATGTTTGTGTGTGTTGAATTGGGGGCGGCGGGGGGGCATCTCCAAACAAAACGTGGATGAAGTAGTGTAGCAAAGATTAAATGGTGAGACAAAGTGTGTTTTTTCTCCACTGTTGTTTTTGTCTTGGCAGCTGTGTACAGCACAGTGGTGAAGTGTCTGTCTAGAAGTTCATATAGACTGCCATACTCACTTTCAGAGACAAAGCTGACTGCAGTGTCAGTTATTACCTGATGGCACAAAACTGTTTATAGGAAAAGCTTATTCATGACTCACTTAATAAAAATGTTCTATTTCAAAATAATGTTATCTGATCTCGGGATTTGAAAAATAATAACAACGAAAGGGAAATCAGGGGGTTTTCATGCTATAGGAACATCCCTCAAATAACCTAATAAGAAAACATGTTTGTGTTTAGGTGCTAGAGTAGTCTTTTTATTAGTGGACGATGTGCCAACATGTTAGTAATTCTGAGTGTTTTTTCACTGTTTTCCAATTTACTAGCATCAGCTAGAGTGTCTCCTTTAATCTAGCATGCAACAAAGCCCTACTGTTTCTGCTGGTTCAGTCAAGTCTGTAATAACCCATCCTTGGCAAAGCACTCATATTTTGTTAGTAGTGAAGTATGATTTAACAAACTAACTTGTAATTGAGTGAAAGCATCACACTGTGAAGTCATGTAATAATGTACAAACTGGATTTACTAAACTGTCCTCTGTGTTCCCATGATTAAAGAAATATCTGAATAGCGATTTTGGTATAAAATACTGGTGCCCCAGAAGTCCTCAAGTATCCATGTACATCCCTAATATTTATAGGATTATAAATAAATAGAAATATTTATTTTTCAAGCGACTCCCTTTCCACCAACCTTCCACTCAGTATGAAATCCAAATTTTTCCACCAAGGATTTTGGGATGGTGGTCTTATAATAAGTGAATTATTATTAGATGGTAGCATAGAATGCCTCTCAGCCAATCAGACTGTGCAGTCAGGACTAACTGCGGTACACTTATTTGCTTCATAAAAATAACATAGAAACCAACATATTATATATGATTTTATTATTCATCGAACGTAATTCAGTGAATAGGGGCACATTTTTGTGTTTGTCATGGTTACGCCACGCATTACCAGCATTTACTTGTTAGCTACATTGGCCTGGTAACTGAAGTGCAAACCTAAGAAGCAAACTTCAGACCCCAGAAACGTCTTGGCGTTTCGACTGCAGCTGGTAAAGCAGAGATTAGGAGGATTACACTTTCTTGATGAAGTATAACTCACTGATCCCTGTTCGGATAAGAACCCGGACCAATTTGTGAAAATGGTTAGAATGGAAGTCATCTCTTGTAGAGCACACATGCTCATGCAAAACCCTGACACTTTCTCAAGCCTTCACTCACACCCACGCGGAGTCGTGAGCGCCTGTCGCTAACTCGTGATGCGCGCTTGTGCACTTATGAGGCTTCTAAGTCCACCCCCCCCACACACACACTCTTGGGAGTACAGCAGTGGGCCAGCGTGCAGTAGAGTGAAGGCATCTGCCAAAGCTCGGCTTTGAAGCTGAGTTTAGAGCCGCCAGCGGCTGCAGCAGCGGAGCACTGCACGTGCCGGCTGACGTAGATCACCCCCGCCTACCGCCTCCAGCCCGCACCAGCCCCACCGAACAGACAGGCTGTCCGCACAAAGGCTGCCAGGGAGATCTCTCCCTCGTCTCAAACACAGCCCTGAATCTTTTTTCTCATTTCTTTCAGTTTAGTTTCTATGGAGCTCTTTCCATTGCGGACCACGTGCACTATGTTTTTAGTATGTCCTGCTATGTTAGATGTGCATGATGTGATATGTTATCATTATCTTGATAAGTCATACATCATGGGCTGTAAACATTCACCAAAAAGACATGCAGAGCCTGTGAACAACAACAAAAGCATCTAGAAACTGCATATTAACCAACAATCAGATTATTATGCTATTATGCCATACCCAATGTTTTTTTTTTTTCTCATGCTTCTTCGTAAATAGTTTCTATTTTGTAAATGAGTTAAAAAAGCTCAAATTACATTCATTCAAAGCTTAAATTAAAGTTCATTACATTTAATTTTAATGCGCCACTTCTGTTTTGTTTGTATATTTTATTCTGACTTCTTTCAACAAATATCAGCGAAGCATATTGTGTAAATGTCTTCAAGTATTATGATATTACACTTACATTTAAGGTTGATTCATACTGTGTAGATCTGCATTAAGGTTTCTGTGTTGTGTTGAAGGGAAGGGGCACATTCTGACTGCACCCATAATGCCCCTGATTTCATGATGTTTTATGGCTACTGTCCAGAAATACATAATGATTGTTTTCAATGAGGATGCCAGTAAAGGTGAGTAACATGGCAAAAATATGCCACAATACTTTGGGTTTTCTATATTTATGTTTCCCTAACATTTGATAAGCTGGAATGAATGAAAAATGTGGTGCCAAATAAAAAAAACTAACCTTTTTGATTTTTATTAACGTTTCAAAAATTCGTAGTGATATATGCAATTGATCATCATTTTGCCCAGCGGTGACAATGCCATTGCATGCCCATCCTTATTCACCGTAATTGTGATAAAATAAACCCAGAATGAGTGAAGAGGATGTTTAAAAGAAACAAGACGTAGCTTTGTGTACTCTAGCTGCTGTGATGTGATGTTGCTCTGGGCTTCTGGGTTTATCACTTCAAGTCAGGGTTACTTAAGGATTTCTTTGCTGGGGCTTGTACCACCACTACACACCAATTTAAAGCGAAGGTTTATGTAGCTATTGCCAGTGTGCACTGCAATAGTGGAACAGTGCGCTCTCTTGTGCGTGTATTTTGGGAATGCCCTCGGAGTAATAGTGTCTGGTTAAAGATTGCAGCTTTAATGGCTGATGTCATGGGCATTTGTCTCTGGGCATCCCACACACTCCCTCTTCCCTCTGAGTGATGACTTTCTACCGACTCTCTGTCTTACTCTGCAGAATCCTTCTTGTACACACACCACACTCTTGATCTACTGACATTCCATGTATTTATGATAGATGTATGGAGTTTTAACTTGCTGATTATTGCTTCTAGTGAGAAATCAACTGCTAAGTTATTCTCAGTCTCTCTCTCACATTTTCTCTCCCTCTCTGTCTCTCTTTGTCTCTCTCTCTCTCTCTCTTTCTCGCTATGTATGCACATATAT
>JBBJLR010000040.1:10049915-10072225 GCA_037577145.1 Brachypetersius gabonensis | reverse complement strand
GGTATGTAATGGGCCTACAGGTGCGGCTTGTATGTGTAAAAAAAACAAGGAGAGAAAAGAGAGGGTCGCTCATGCGCATATATGTGTATATGTGAGTGTGTGTGTGTGTGTGTGTGTGTGTGTGTGGATGTTTGTGAGAGAGTGTGTATGAGTCAATGTGATGACAGTGATGTCTTCTGCCAGAGGGACAGTGTTGGGGGAGCGGCCTGCTAGCATGCTTCACCATCAGCACTGACCCTTCCTGTCACATCCACTGAGAACAGAAGAAATACACACACACACACACACACACACACACACACACACACACACACACACACACACACAAACGCCCCTCCTCCCTTCTGCCTGGTTGAGTCAGTGGTTGGGCAGTGAGTCAGGTGTAAGGGACCATGAATCACGCGTGTGTGAGCGCAGCTCTCTTCCATAAGCTGAGCATTCAGAAACCCAGCCAGACAGCTTCTGCTTAACTGCTCCCCATACAGACTGTGTTAAGGCTTGACAATATGGCCATAAACCCTACCGCGGTATGTTTTATGTAAACTATATTGATAATTATTGATCATTACGAGTTTCTTGATATCAGTGAGGGGCTCTGAGCTAGGCAGATGTTTTTCATCAGTAAGTGTGGTGGTGTTACAATTATAATTCAGAGTATTTTCTCTGCCCACTGGTGGATGGTGATATAATCAATTTTAAAGAAGTGCAAAAGTTACTACTAAAAAAGTTACTAAAAAAACTAAATCTTTTAAAAGAGCTGACATTAAGAATATGACCAGGGTTAGGAACTAACTACATCATCTGCTTTGATTTCAGTTTGACGTTAATTCAGAATTTTAAAAATTACTTTCATTTCACTGTATTATTCAAATGTAATTAGTGGCGGCAAAGTTAATGTGCTGTTAGCTCTTCAACATAATAAATGATTAACAAAACTAGTTTAACACTCAACACATTTGCCTACTTTGACCCTTCAAAAACAGCCGTAGTTCCTACCCGAAGCCCAGCTGCTCACTCTGTATCTTTCTATGGCTATATGACTGCATTTATCACTGATTTACATCAAATCTGTGTACAATAATACACTTGTTGTAATTGCAGAATGTAATTTCATTCTGGCTGTCTAGAGACACATTTGGCTACCAAAAGTAAATGTAGCTTAAATCTGATTAGGATACAATCCAAATACAAGTCATGTGACCAGGTGTAAAAGGGGTCTTGGAGTTGCCCCCTAAAAATCGAACAGTCCTACTGTCTAGTGAGTTAGAGGCATGACAGAAGTAGTGATTGCCCTTGCTGCTAATACTGAAGGAGGAGAACAGCATAATCATTCTACTGTGCCTTATGGATATTGGAAATAATCATTGATTTTAATCAGTTTCGTCATTTGTTAACAACCCTTCTCACTGTACGCACCGCTGTCTTCCTCACCACAACCCTGACCTTAAAATACACCTTTGCAAACCCTGTACACAGCTCATCAGCTTCAGAGCTGCGGAGGGTGTAAGCTCACATCAAAGGTAGAGTTAAGCGCCCACAGTTTGTAATGCTGAGTGACTGGTTCATTTATTTTTGGAATTGTAGAATGCTTCATCTTCAGAAGTGCATTGAAAAAGTATAAAAGGATAGAACTTCTGTTCTGGAAAGTGTGGAAAGAATCAGCAGCACAGACACCACCAACGAACCATTACAATTAGAAACTGATCATAAACTGTTCAATTACAGTATATGTAGTTTATAGAAGAAAACATCCTCTGAAAGACTTTCACACACTTTTAGTGTAAAATGTAAAAACTCTGGGAGAAAATTGCAAATATGGATCTATTTTCCTTCATATGGAACTCACCCAGACTCATGTATGAAAGAGTGTAAGAGTGTGCCTTTAGGGATTTATGAGTGGTGTCCTGGCATGCAAGCAATAGCGGCTTCATAAATTTCCGGAGAGAAATAATGAAGTAGAAACCTTGGATTATGCAACATATATATGAAACGTGTCTTGAATTTTAAACTGAAATTGCATCAGGTGTCTCGGATGGAGAAGAATCAATTGATTGCAAGATGAGCATTCAATATGAGATGCTAGGGTTTTCGGTGGGGAGGATGGGCCCTGTGTAGTGATTGGTTGACATCTCACACGTTTCATAGCAGCATAATAGTCAGCATTCGAGCTAATTTGATCTTTCTTCTGGTCGTGATTAAAGCACATTAGATTCTGAACCGGTACCCATAGTGCTCAAGCATCATCACATTGTTAAATGTTATAAATGATTTAATGAAGACATCAATAGCTTGAAATGATTTTAAAAGCATTATGTTGCATTGTGAATGATTTAACCACTGAGGCCTTTCATTTTCAGCCTCGTGAGATAAGACATTAAGGCTTTTCCAAGGCAGTTTATTATATTATCTTGGTATTTGCACTTGGATAAAGTTCAATTGACTATGTAATTGTAGAATGTGTTGCTATCATTATTGCACCACTAACAGTGTGTATTCTAACACTTTCGGGAGACATGATTAGAACTGTGACATGATTTCAACTTTATACGTAAGGTTCTTCAGCCTTCAATGGGACAGATGGTCCAACTTAGAAGTCAGATGAATATGTCAGAGGTGGGGGAGTCCTATTTCTTTCATGGGGGCCTGGAATGTGGTGACAGTGTCTTAAAACGTATGTAGAATTATGTGGAATAATCATGTTTGACATGTAAAACTAGCTTACAGTGCATCTATCTAAATAACTGTCTACGAGTTGCTTGTCATTGCAGTTTAAGTTAAATGGATTTCACATGCATTATACTTATATTTCCATTATATGGAAATATAGTTCTTACCATACAGAAGCAGCCTTCTGGAACAACCTGCTGTATTAGTATTTTACAAAAGCAGCTCAAAACATGTTTTTTGTTTAACTTTTGTTGTGTAATTATCTTCCTTTGTCCTTATATTTTATCTTACCTTTTTTCTTAGTTTTTAGCTTTTAGTTATTTTTATTGTACTCTCTCTCTTTCTCTCTCTCTCTCGCACTCTCTCTCTTTCTCTCTCTTTCTCCATTAAAGAATTCATATAAAGATTCCCTTTATATGTTTGCACTCCCTGTAAATCGCTTTGAGCTGCATTCAGGTGGATGAATTAAGATTATTATGATTATTTTTATAGTTTTACACAAACTCGCTCTACTTTGGTGTACTTTACATTTGCACTGTATAAACCCTGTCCCCAGTCCTCAGACGTGTGTGGTATGTTTGACAACATTCTCCCATGTCTGTCTCGGAGTGTGAGTACAGTCACACAGGAGTAAATCTGACACTCTTGGTCCGCTCTGAAATTTGACTCTTAAATCTGCTTCGTTCCCTCACACAGCCACAGCGTAGCGTAGCTACTCCATTTCAGCAGAGCCATGCTGCTGCACAAGCACACACTCTTCGGAGGAGTTTGATGAAGCACATCACCACCCTTTCAGGGCTTTTATAGCTGCCTGTCGCTGGTCCAGTGCTGGCCTGGGCAACGGCTCATCACCCTTCCACCCACTCAACTCATTACCAAGACATTACACTGCATCCTCACTGCACGGCTGGAATGCGGTGATGGACCTTTCAACCATTTTTTTAGTTTGTCATTATGAACAGTATTCAAATAGCCTTATGAGGAATTATGTATCATTGTGAAAAAATTAGTGGTGGGCCGCTATCGGACTCTTATCGGCCGAAAAAAACAATATCGCCGTTAATCTATTCACAAAGTTGAGTTGGGAGCTGGGTCTATACTACGCAAGCTACGATGACTTTCACCTTGATATTTTAGCGCGGATGTATACCTAGCCGAATTTCACTGTAGGGGGCTAGAACGAGTCTTCGAACCTTCGAACGAGTATTACTAAACGATAATATTACTAACAAGCAGCACCGTGTAGCTTCGCCTGGGTCCTAAAGTACGCCTCTACCTACAGCAGCTTAAACAGCCAGTACCTCATTTTAATTCAATAATGATAGCTAGACTTATTATTTTTAATTACAATTCATAGTCTTGTTTCTATTTGTAAAGTGCGTTTCTGTGATATCTTGTATGAAATGTTTGGATATATAATTTAAAAATGGTAGAATAATAACTACATATTTAGGGTGGCTTGGGATCATTTTGAGGGCGGGGGGGCTTCAGACCTTCAAATGAGCCATTTTAATCTATATTAATTCCAAGATTACAGTGAGATTAATCTAGATTTAAAAAAATAATCTATTCCCACCCCTAGAAAAAATACATCATTATGAATAAAGATGGTTATTTCTACCCTTTCTAAATGTTTAAATGTGTCTATTATGAACAGCCAGCATAAAAAATGATCTATAACCAGCTGTGTGGTTAATATTTGCTTATTGCATGATCTCTGTGCCAGTTGACCTGCATTATCACTATTCGTGTGTTTTGTCGTGTGAAGCTATGAGGAAAAATCTTGGTAAGATACAAAAATAATAACAAACAAAGGAAGTAAATCAGAGTGGTTTGATGTGAAATGGTGGCGGTGATAGGACCCAGGGGTTGGCATGTCTACAGCTCGACTGTAACACCTGGTACAAGTATTGCAAAAAAGAAAAAGTCTATGGTAGTTTTAAGAATCTGGTCTCAGAACTATTATTAAACAATGGTCTCAGGTACCAAAGAGTGTATTAGTCATGACTCCATGCTAATAACTTTCTCTGTGGTATGTTTTAGGGATACTATCACTACCACTGTGAACCGTTCTCAGTTCAGTCCATTCCAAAAAAAGCAAATTGGGAATAACAGCACTTTGAAAAAGAAAAAGACTTTATGAGCATTCATTGTTTCAGGAGAGCAGGTTTGCCTTCCTGTTTTCTTTATGTGGAAAATGAATGAGTGAGTATGACTTTGTTTCACAAAAGTTTCACTGGATGGATCAAGAGCAGAGAACAACCACAGTGTGTGTGTGTGTGTGTGTGTGTGTGCGCGCGCGCGCATGTTTGTCCATATTTTCTCAAGCATACAACAGGCACTGGTGGCCCCCTGTGGTCCTGAAGGTTCGTGCAGCACTATTAGCCCTCGCAGCGTGTGCTGATTTAGGTGGCCTGTCAGGGGGAGGGGGTCCGTGCTGCTGTCTTTTCCTGGAATTACCTGCAACCCCCTGGAAAAGGCATTAAAACAAAAGGGTGGAGGAGTAGAGAGAGGAAGGAGGGGGTTCTAGGGTCCTGGATAGTATTTGATTTACACCCGAGGAACGCCGGGGCGAAGGGAATTAGAAAAAGAGCTGCGGAGCGCAGACCCTGTAAGCAAGGCTGCTGCATGCACACAGTAGGGTTTAGGATGATGCAAGGACTTAAAGGGCTTTTTCTTTAGCTCTGCTTGGAAGGAGGGAACGGTTTGGCACGTTTCGGATAGGGGAGATTAACCAGCCTCTCCACATTTGCTTTGCGGATAATGAAGTGCTAATTTAGGCAGGTGTATGGACTGCCTTATGTGAACCGATATTAAAGAGACAGCTCCATTTAAAATCAGTTTTACAAGATTTAAACCCAGAGAATGTACTGGTATACTGGTTTAAGTCAGTTATATACTGTTATATACAGGCCTGACTTAAACCAGTATATAAATACAAATATTTTTTTCTCATTTATTTCTATTTGTTGAATCCACAATCTAGGCAGCATTTGCTAAGGCCATGAGATGCAGATCAGGAAAAGTCAAGGAAATCAAATAGAAAAAGAAGTTTCATTCAACTATATACGGCACTGCCAGAGATGCACACAAGCAACGAGAGATTACAGTCAGTCTCGAGGTCTTACATGGCATGGTGTCTGTTAAATAAATACGATAAAAGTCATTTCCTACGGATCAAAAACCTACACAGACATGCGCGGAAAAAACACATATGCCTTCCTGTTCAGTTACATTCTACAGTGGTGATTGGGTCTGAAGGACAGAGGCCTCATACACCAAGATTTGTCTTCCAAGGTGTAAAATATGAGTGCTCTGCTCTAGTCAAAACACCAGTAGTGTAGGACTCAAATGCAGTAAAAAAGCTGTGCAAGTAAAGCACTCTGAACGTTAAATGGCTCATAGTCTGCATTTGTCTGTATTTTTCTCAAATCCGTTTATAATGTGTGATTTTGTATACAACCAAGGCTATTTTATTTATGACTATTACCCAACCTCTCTTGATCCTTTAGAATTAAACATACTGGTTTGTTCCTTTATGTATAAAACACACACACACACACACACACACACACACACACACACACACACACACACACACACACGTACACAAATGTGTGTGTGTAAATGACCTCAGTTGTGATTGGCTGTATTGTAATGTGTCAATAAGCAGTCCAGCTTGGAACACATCTCTTGAATAGGAATGGGCAAGCAAAATGGCTGTAGGCTTAAAGGGCAGTGACATGCAAATGTGTTTGTGGCTATGACATCACAACCATGATGAATTCAAAACGAGCTGTTTTTTGCAGCTTTGTTGCCATTAATGGACTGTATAGACTGGGGAGGAGACGTTAAACCTAATATATCAAACTTTTACTTAGACTTCTTTCCTTTGAACCTCTGTTCTAGGTGTATCTGGATTTGGAAAATGCTTCGCCCGTTATTGCTGCTTTCCTCAACAGTTGATAATGTATCATTCCCACACACGGCTGCTGTGTATGCCTCATGTATTTTAGACTGTGATATTTGCCTCACCTGCCTGCTCTGCCAGATTCATCATTAACAGCAGTCTGAATGAGTCCGTGGCTCATCGATTTTACCTCATGGTTGGTCCCTATATCTCTGCTCACAGCTTACAACAGAAAGCAAATTACTGAGCTGCATGGCAGAGATTGGGTGTGCCTGCCTGCACTCTCTATTACTGGCCGTGCTCGTTGAGGATTCTTTCCTTTATGCATTCGTAGATAAACAACTTCAGACATTATAAGCTCTGACCATTTATATCTACACATGTGCCCCCAAATGTCTGGACGGTTAAGTTTCAGTGCTGTTGTGCATCCTCCAAGCAAACAAATGGCAGCTTCATTGATTGCTTGCTGCACACCAAAATAACACGCTGGTCGAATGAGCGGCAGGCTGAAAGGTCCCTTGGCTGTGGTAAAAATGAAGGAGATTATGTGTATGTGTGTGTGTGTGTGGGAGAGAGAGAAAGTGAGAGAGTTTGTGAGGAGGCCAATAGAAAACCTCAACTCATTAACTCTCAACTCCACAGTTCCAAGTTTTCATGGATTAATCAATGCTAACCTACTTTATCAAAGCCACTTATCTTCCAGATACAGAAATCCATGCATGTCCCTAACCAGCAGGTCGATATCAGAAAATATTTCACATTGTCGACCTTCTCATTGCCTTTTTTTTCTTGCCCCCACCCCACCGCCACCACTTCTATCTCCTCCATCCTGCTCCTGTCTCCCTCCCGTAAATGTCCTTGGGAGAGTGTTTGTGTGTGTGCTGGGAGAAACCCAGATCACATAACGTATTAGTTCATTTGGCCCGTCTATCTTCAATAATGTGTAACATTACCACTGTTATTAGATGGGAGATTTATGAGGCTTTGCAGAGCTGCCCGTCCTGCAGCCTTCCCCATGCTCTAGATAGCTTCCAGAGTGAAGGCCTGCAAATACTTCCATCCCAAGTGCTCCTCAGTCCTATACAATCTGGTCAAAATCTGATAAGTTTGGAAGTTTAAACAACATGAAAATAAGCTAGTTATGTTTTGCACTGAAGATTTTTTTTCTCTTTATCACATAAAATCATAAAAATGTTGTAAACTTTAGCAATAAATGCTCATAAACATGCCCAGTGGGCTATAAAGGCCTGTCAGTTTCATTCAAAATACAACGGTAGCGAAAAGCAATAGATGAAGAACATCCATTATTTTTTAAAAGAGTTTTAACAGCGTCAACCATTCAGCTACTAAAGAAACAAGGCAAACTTCGCTACTGTTTTTGAAATGGTAAAAACTGCTCCAGAGGAATGGAAGTAGTGTGAGTCTACAGCTTGGACCCAGAACAGAGGGCCCGTCCTGGCTTGACTGACAGGTCGATCCTCCATCTTGCTCTGTCCGTCTGGTTGAGCGCTGCTGTCCAGCCCGCTTTGATCCCCTCCTCCCGATCGATAATAAACTCCTCCGCTGGTGAGTTGGAGCAGAGGAGCGATCTTTCCTTTTCTGCTCTCTTTCTCAATGACCGCCTCAGGTGCTGCCTCAGATGTGTCGACACAGGTCCAGAGCGCTATTTATTCATAGCCTTATTTATGTATTTATTGGACGTGGCTTGCAAGCCCGTTTCCTCACCCCATGACCCGAGGGACGGTTCCACTGTCAGCCAGCAGATATTCTGGCAACATTGTAATAGTGTAGATGCATGAGATCCTACCAGTTCAAACAAAACATGAATTGCTTTATCCAGCTTAGACTTCAGCTTTAGATCCCATGGTGCACTGCCTTCCTTCTTTTGTTCTTACTTTCTGTTGATCCAAGAATCCAAATTTGAACATAAAAAATGTAATGTCATGGTTTTGAAATAGTTGGTATTGGTAGGTTTGCTAGTACTCTGTCTTAAATAGCTTTGTCTGCAATTTTTTAGGGTTAAAGAGGGAGTTGAGCAAAATGGCACTGATCCCACACCCCTCCATGGAATCGCCTAAGACATATAGTTTGAGTTCTGCAGTAAAGGAGTAGTATTTAAGCTGAGGGAAATGGTGGGAGCAAGTCAACCAGGGCATTTTAAAAGCAGTATTGGAGCGGAGAGGAGGCTGGGCTGGACCTCAGTTTGGACTCTTTCCATTTTTCTCACTCATTCTCCTTCTCTCTCCTCTCTGGAAAGTAATAAACCTGCTCATTACATCTTGTAAGAAATACCTACTAAAAGATTATGCCAGAAATAACAGGTGTATAAGAACGATGGGAGAGGAGATGGGCCCTGTCTGCATCTGTAATGAGCTGAGGGGCTTCTGGACAACATCCCTCGAGGTTCCTCCATGTTCCTTCCCTTTTCCCCCGCTCTGCGTCTGCCTTAAACAAGCTCAGAGCTTCGCGCGACTGTAATTAATGCATTTACTGTATGTACTGCTGGCCTGGCTTGTTACTCTTCAGTTAGAGGGCATTAGAGGCCAGGAGCCCATGGGAACGGGGTTATAGCTGCTTCAGCTCTCTTCTGTATTTTCTCTCTCCCAGGCTTGTCTGATAGGAACATAACTGCCATTTTTAATCCACGTCTTATAGAGAAGACCATTCCTTAAAAGTGTGTCTAGAAGCTTGCAGATGAGATTTCTCTTTCAGGAAAATCCGTGGACCTAATTTGGTTTAAATATCACACTGTAGTCTTCAGATATTTTTCTGTCGTCTGTGATTCTACATAGTTTAGCCAGAACAAAGCTCTTTATCTGCTCCTTTGGTTACAACCTGGGTGAGTGGCTGGATCAGTCCCTCTTTTTATGCCCTGTACTGATATTCCCAGTAATATTTAACTGTAGCAATGCATAACGTACCTAACTATAAGGCTTGTACTGCTTGGAAACCTAAAGTCTTATTGTCTATGTACAACTATAAAAAGGCTAAAGTTAGTAGTCTTTAATATCCAGATATAATATCTTAGTTTGGTTTCTTTTGGTCTGCTGAAAGAGTTCAAACTGCTGTCTTGGTGCTGAATAAAGTTAAATCAATGTTATGATTTCGTTTGTCCGCTGAGGTAAGAGTTACACTAATGCTGGCTCAGCCTAAAGATCAGTGGCCTGTCTAGCTGTCAGAGCTGGGATTCCCAGTAGTTGTATTTGAGTAATGCAAGCTTGGTATTGAAGGGAATATTGAAGAACAGAATCAACGGTCATGTGTTACAGCCTTTGAAACCCATTAAACTTTCCTTAAATAAACTTATAAACTAAACAGAAAATATTTGTGAATGCTGACAATGGTTATTACTTTGCAATGAGGAACAGGCTTCAGTCTTCACTCTCTTGAATGAAACAATATATTATAAACAGCTGTCAATGTCAACATCTTGCTGGCGATATATTCAGAGACGATGACCCATTCCATTGGTTAAAATCTACTGCCACGTTTCCACATTTTCTGCTCTACTGTGTGTTCTGTTACTCTATAAAAGAAACAGCTTGCTGCCTTTATTTTTGGTTGCACTGTTGTTGAATTTCTTCAGAGCAAGCATGCAAACTCAATCAGACCAGCACTTGTCATCATATAATATAAAATACAAGCAAAAAAGCACCACTAAACGAAGGGAGACTTCTCAAAAATGTATATTTTGTCAGCAAAGCACCATATTGCATAAGCTTGCTTATATTCACTGGTAAGATTCACTGATTCTTGTCATTGGCTTCAGCAGGGCTTTTGAAAACAGTGGGAAAATCATTGGCTCAGAGATTCAGTGCCATCTGCTGGATGGAAAATTAGACTGACAGGTTTATGGGTCTCTTGATTTTTTTTAATTTATCAAATAAATTCACGCTGTTTTTTAAATTTTTGCTTTAAATCTGGTGCATATCTATGTGTTCATACAAAATGGTTTTAAGCAGAATGCGCTCTGACATTTATATTCACTCACTGAAGTTCACTGCAAGGAATGGCTGGTGGAACAGTTTTGACCCTCAAGGTTTTACAAACCTGACAACGAAGAAGCGCAAAGGGTTAATTAGCTTATTTGACTTTTTGTGACACTTTTGAACACATATAGGCGTGAATGAGATACGCAGCATTAAGATGTAGAATCTCCGGCGAGAAGCCAGCGTGTGGTTCGTAAAGGGTCAGGGACACATTCATTCGCCTGAGTCAACCCACTTTCTGCAGGAATTGGGCGTAAATGATGATGAATAGAGAGGAGAGGAGCGATGGCCAATTTTTAGAAGCAATTTTAGAAGCTCTTTCATTGTAGAGAGATGAGATTCTATAAACTGGAAAATCTCTCGTTCAGGCGAGAACAGCGTGTGTACATTTTTTCTCTAAATGGTTCTGGGCTTGGATATTTGTTTCTAGAGACAATATAATGTTGACTAGTGTAGAACCCTTTACATTATGTGCAGATTTTTCGGCTTTTGCACATCTAATTTACAAGACTGATTCTGTAAAGGTTCGCAAGGAAGACAGCAGTGGTTCTTCTATAACATCAGTCCGGCAAACCCATTTTTGGCACCTTTATTTTTATGGGTGTATCTGATTTTCAGCTTGGACCTTGCAGAGGTGGCCTTGGCCCCAGACTCACTCCACCACAGCCACAGCCAGGGGGGATGTTGATAATATAGCAGTCTCTTATTCAAGCAGCTGGCAGCCTTTATTTGGTGTTTGTTACCCTCCTTTGACCTGGGGGACTATTAAATGTCACTTCCCTTTAAGTGAGGGAGAGAAACAACTTTGCTCAACTTTGCATCACCTTTAAAGGTCAGACGTTTCCATGGCGACACACCACACTCCCCACACCGCGGCCCGTGTCAGCTAGCCTCGCCTCGTTCTCTCGCCGGTTCTCACCACCCCTCTCTCTCTTGCTCTCTCTCTCTCTCTCTCTCTCTCATCCTCTTTCTCGCTTTTTTTTCTGCACTCCCAAGTCCTGACAGCATGTTTTTCTTAAAGGTTTTTCCTCGGATGCAGCTGTTGACGTTTTTATTAAAGGCCCTCGTTCGCCGCGAGAGAGCGAGGGGCTAAAGTGAAGTGGAGCAACAGGCAGAATTGCAGTAGGGCGAGGACAGCCCCAGTCACATCCACTCGCCATAGCCCACTGATGAGAATTAATGTGGCAGCCAATATGCAGAAAGGGAAAGCGTGTGTGTGTGTGTGTGTGTGTGTGTGTGTGTGTGTTTGAGAGAGAGAGAGAGTGTAGGGGGCTGGGTATTAGAACTCAAGCTTTCCAGTCACGGTGCAGCAATTTATTAGAATTTGTTTGTCTGGCCCTGAAGTCTTCATTCCACAGCCAAATGGATGGAATGACAGAAGGCTGAAGGGGTGAAGGGGAGTGGAAAAAGGTCTCGCTCTAGTGGGCCCTGCCTCTAAACTCATGGGTCTACAGTAAGACTCTGAGATATACTAGTTTAAAAAATGTACGTATTATGTATTTTACCATATCATAGCTAAGCCCCGCCTACATTCAGAGACAATGACCAGAGTATAATATATCAGCCTTTGGTTCTACTGTGTGTTCTGTCACTCGATAAAAGAAGCAACACTCTATAAAAGAATCAATATAATAGTAATATTCTCATTATTAGATTGCAGAGGAATGAGGCAGCATATTCTTATTTGTGCATTTACTGGGGTAAAAAGGTAGTTTGAGGCAGACAAAATAAAAGTCTAATGTAATAGGTTTTTTTCTGCATTTAATACGTCTTGGACTGAATATGATTTCCAGTTGCTGGTCATTTAATGGTCTTTTGTTTATTCATAATGTCAACAACCGAAAATATTGTGATAGGGATTTGAGTTTGTATCGCCCACCTCTAGCATAAGGCAGTCAGCAACACTTTGTTTATTTTGTCTCTGCTTTTTTTCTGTCTACCAATTCTGTGCTCTTTTCAAGAGACTGCTGTTTTACCCTTTATGTCTTACTGTGTACTGTGTGCTGCAGTGGGCCAAAGTGTGGAGAGAAGGGGACCTGTGTACTTCAGGTCAGGGTGAATTACTAACTTATGGAAAAAATCTTCTGAAGTATGGAGACTACATTAATTATATCTTGTTTGTTATCAAGCTATAGCATGACACTATAGCTTGATAACATAGCTTAACCTGAAAATGAATGAAATCATTTCCTCTTGTGTGCTTACTGATAATTAAACCTTCTGTGTTCACTGTCTGAACTGCTTGAAAAACTCGATGGCGATAGTTTTCCCTTTGAGTTTTCAATTAATGAAGTAAACCAGTCAAGACCTGCTTGCTGTAATTAGTTTCTGCAAGGAAACTAAAAAAGGAATAATAAAAAAACAGGTTACAAATCACTAGCTGTACTGTTCTAGATGTAACTCACAAGTCTATTTTGAATCGCATAACATCTTAACTGGGGGTGTTAATGAGTCAATTTCATTTATCATTTATCAGTCTTCCATTCCCTACCTACAGGGGACAGTCTCCCTGGAGCAACTTGGAGCTAAGAGTTTTTCTCAGGAACCCAGTGGTGCTATGTTGAGTGTAGGATTTGAACCCATGACCTCTTTCTCCAGAGGCATGCCACCACCACTCCAATCAACTTGGTATCTACATTTTCTCCTTAGTTTCAGTGCAGAACCAAGGAATCATGTCTTGACTGACTGCACTTGGGCTTAAGGGGACGATTTGTGCAAATTGAATGTGCTGCTTCAGGTCTGTAATGCAATACATGTTATTTGAGTGAGGGTGCCAAATCTGTTGCATATGACTGTATATAATCAGTATATTCCACTTTTATATAAAAATAGATAATAGCATTCATTCCTCCTCAGGACTGTTTAACTCTCTTCCTTGAAAATCTCTGAAGGCACTATGTGTATCTGCTGAATTTAACAGAACATAAAACACTAAAATGTGGCCTGTGAAAAAAATTATTTTATGTTTTCATTTTCCACTGTGTTACACTGAGCAAATAAGTAGAAACGGTGCCCTAAAACGAGCAGAAAATGTGATTTAGCTTTATTCCCTTTAGAGTATGTCCAGCTTTTGCCTTAAGGGTACTGGGACAGGCTTCGGCACCTCTAGTGACAATGAATGGATGGATGGCTGTAGAGAATGTGCTCTTGTTTTTAAAAAATCAGCTAAAAGTTTCATTTACCCAAAGATTTTTCATATAACTGTATTTTAGACTTAGATTGAAAACACCAAGCAGTATATTCTGTTTCCTGCAGCTAGTAGAAAGCAGGCCCTTGCAAAGCCCTGCTACTTCAGCTTGGCTTGAGTACTTTAACCTTTAATGGTGTATGATGTACAATGACTTTGCCCGAAAAAAGGCCAAAAAAATCTATTTAGTTTGCTGTGTTTTCCAGTTTCCAGTGCGAGAGGTTTATTGTTTTTGTAGGAGTGAGACAGAGAGAAAGAGAGAGTGAGAGAGAGAGAAAGAGAGAGACTATAGCTTGTGTTCTGCAGGCAGAGGAGATGCAATACAATGTGACATACATTGACTCAGCTCTTGTTCAGCAGCGTCTGAGCTCAGCAGGAGAACATCTCATTGGCTAAAGAGGGCGCATGCCTTCCCAGCATGCACTGCAGCAGCAGCTTTCTCCTTCTCAATCCCAGCAGGAGTTGCTTAACTATGCACAGCAACGGGCCAGACAGTGGGGTGAGAATGAAGATTGAAGTCGACAAAGTTGGCACAGGAACAGAGAACAAGAACTTTTAAATATTTCTACTTCATTGTTAGTCTTTTTCATCCAGCAACTCAAAAGAAAATACATTAAAGCAGGTCAGGCATTGTCCACGAATTGAAAAGTATATATACATCAATGCAACAGTATATTGTTCACATTGAACAAATATCTGGCTTCATGTGTCTCAGGCATTTTTGGCTGGTATATAGTGAAGATCCTTTTATTTTAAGGCATGAATAATTGACTCTGCTTTAAAAAATCATAAGATAAAGACACAAATTATGCATTATGCAATCCCACATATTTCGCATGGAATTTGGACATGAAGTGGTAGATCAGAAAATAAACTCCAATTGAAGCGCATTGATACATCTTCAAAGGTTCGGCCTCATGAATTAGTGATGGTAAATAAACGTGATGCTTGAGTATGAGAAATGAACGTCAGGCTCTGAGTCTAGTAGAATTCATAATTGCAGCTTTCAGACTGAAAAAGGGAGTAAAATATAGTCCAGTGTGTGTGTGTGTGTGTGTATCTGTGTGTGTCTGTGTTTTTGTGTGTTTGTGTGTTATTGTCTATTATCTCCAACATGGTAACTTTACAGGACAACATTTAGAAGTACTGTTGGTCATTTATTTTAGCCATTTAAGCTGCACTTAAGAAAGAACTGTATGAGGCAGCTGAGGTGTGTTTGAGTATCGGATATTTTGTGAAAAGAAAAAATGAGCTAAAAATGTGGTATACAGGCTCTTCAGAATCTTTTTAATGGTGCATTCAGTCATTTGTAGTTCAAGAAGTACAGTATTTAACAGAGTGGACAGAACTGTGCATAATGCATACTTTGGCATCATTTATTACAATAAAATAATATATCAATGTATTGTGCATCCATAATACAAACTAGCCTCAATACCCTCATGATATTTTTGTGTTATGGTGAAATATTATAAAATACATCATTAGACGATTTTTCCCAAAACTTTGAGTGTGCTGTATGAGGTGTTCTGCTTATAGCACTGAGTCGGAGCCTGCAGTTTGGCTTGACACTAAGAAAACATGTGCCCTGCAGCACAGAAGTAGCAAGTAAAAAGCTGTGTGTGTGTGTGTGTGTGTATGTGTGTATTTGTTTGTGTGTGTGTATGTATAATCTGTGTGCTCCCAGAAAGTGAAACCCAGTGTGCTCTATGCACGTGTGTGTGTGTGTGTGTGTGTGTGTGTGTGTTTGTGTGTGTGTGCTATAGCGACGGGGGTCATTTACATATAAATGAAAGTTGCCGATCACACACGGCTGACCCCATTTATTTCGGCGGACAGAGAGGCAGGCCTGGCTACTGGCGACGCATTGCCGAATTACTCCAAATTACCACATTTCCATCTCCACGTCGGCCCTGTCAAACACACGCTCATCGCTGCCATGTTTTCTCTCACTCTCTCACTCTCTCTCTCCTTCTGCTAGCAGGAATAAGTCTAATTGTCTACGGTGAATGTAAAGAACCTGTCACTTGGCTGTGGGTGTCACCAGCATGGCATCACACTCTGCTAGATTAAAAAAAGTACACAGCGAGCAAGAGAGCTTCACTAAAGTAACGGAGAGATAGAGGCAGATGGATATAGCCCAAGACACCGTGGCTGGGTAAGACAGACAGAGAAAGAAAGAGAGTGAGAAAGAAACATAACCAGTGGTTTATTATTTGTTACTGTTTTACATACAATACCTATGACTTTGGCACCCGACAATGTTTGTTTCTGATAATCTAACATTATAAATCATTTAGCCATGATTATGGAATGGCTAAAATAGTCACTGCACTGGGAGACTGCGTGGTCTTCTAATGTCGTTTCACATGATACTGGGAACTCTTCATCCACTGTTAATAAAACACTGTACGTATTTCAAATACATAAAACAGTGTACAGTTTTTTTCCCAAAACATTACACTCTTAAAAATAGAAGTGTCAAAAAGGGTTCTTTGTGTGACGCCAAAGAAGAGCCATTTTCCCTTTTAAACCTTTCAGCCTTTATTTTCTTTAGAGAACCATTTTTGAATCAAATGTGTGACATAATGTAACACCTCTAGAAAGAACCCTTAAATTGGTTTAAAAAAAAAACATTGTGAAGGGTCTTCAAAAAGCAGGGGGTCCTGGAAATGTACCCCCTACAGAGGTTAGCTCCAACCAATCTAACACCCCTGCTCCAGATAATGAGGTCTTTCAGGTGCATATGAATACTAGAGATGAGGGATTTAGATACAGGACTTTACAGTGTGGTAGATATCCCAAACCAATTCTTTTAGAGATTATTGACATGTTGAAGCCAAACATGGTTTAAACATGGTTCTTTAGAGAACCCAAAGTGTAATCACTCAAAGATCCCTTTTTGGTATTTCTTTTAAAATAATTTTGTGCTGCCAAAATAGTCTCTGGTCTTCATCCAAATATTATTCGAAGATGAGTCATATATCTGTGGCTTTGGTGACACAGAAATTCCCTGAATCATCTCTAGTCTTCACTGGATCCTGCTAAATCTTCTAGAGTTCTGTGACAACTGCCATTCTTGCCATTTTTGCCCATCTCCATCTGCACCTGGTGCTTTGAGACACGTGTCTGCAAAGAAACACACACCAGAATAATCCAATCACATAACACAGCTCTGTCAGGCCAGATTTGCTGCAGAGATGCGTGAAGGGTTGCTCTCAAAATACCAAAATACTAAAATACCAATCTCTGACATGAACATATTCCATCTACCATGACGATCATGATAAACATAGGTGTTCTATTGACCATGATTACCATGATGAGCATAGATATTTCAGTCACAGTGTCAGATTTCAGAGTGTCTGTGAAAGGCAATCAATGCTTACACCATGAAATCAATGGAGAAACAGGAGAGTTCTTGGAGAGAAGAGCCCATGAGTCCAGAATCTCATATCATTGCGCGTTCAGAAATAGGCAGGTAGATTTCTATCATTCTGCCGGCTATCTAAAATGAGAGTAGACCACCTAGTGTAGGTCAAGTGGTCAGATTGCAGGGGGCCAGTGACTCCAGCATGGAGCTAAACCTATCCAGTCAGTAATGTCATCGGTGACATTGGGATTCTATTAACGGCCTTGGGAGGAGCGCTGGCCCAAAGCCGGGCGGTGCAGCCATAATTGATCTGTCATGGAAGATGCCCTCGCAACCCTCCCGAGAGGCTTCCATTAGAATCTCCCAAAACCTCGGCCCTGCTGCGCCTCGGGAACGGAGCGAGAACGCGCCCTGAAGGTCACATCTAACAACGGACATTGGGAAATAAAGAGGCCCGGGATGTTGGATGCGGGCCATAATTGCCAGTGAACAGTGGGGTTATTTGATATTGATTCTCAATGAGGGAAATCCATGATGTCTATACAGGCTGTTTACCTCTCGGTTCAATGGCTAAGGGCCCGGTCAATAGGAGCCTGTTCGCCTTCCTGGGCGCCCCAAGGAGAATCTGGCCCTCTGCGCTCATTTGAATGGGTGAATAGTTATCGGTTTCCCTCCCCTGCAGCCGCCGTCTGCCTCATTTGTATTTTTAGTGAATTACCCCGGATGCGCAACCTGAACCCACTTAAGCGTGTCACTTAGCATTTGTTGAAGTTTCGCCGAGACACAGGGCTCATCAGGTTTCAGTGGGGGAGTCTGCGGTTAAGTGGCCACTTGTCAGTGTTTATTTATTTCTTTTTTTTCTTTTGCTCTCCCTCCCTATCTCTCTCCCGCTTACTCCCTCCCAGAAATGTGACGCCTATGGTGGCTGTCTAAGCCGTTTAAATGCAGCTAGAGGACGGAGGAAAGGTGAAGGCATCTGCGTTACGCGAGCTGCAGTAATCCCGCTAAAGCATTATTAGATTGCTTTGTGGCATTTTCCAATGCAGCGACCATCGCCTGTTAACTGTTGGGATCTGAAGAGCGTTCTTCAGTGCTGAAGCTTCCCCTCTAAAGCGCCGCTGCCGTCCTAAAGCCGCCATATCCTGGTGCAATTTGAATAATCTTAACCGTGTTTACACATAGTCATGAGGCACTTAATCCTTTTGACTCCCGCCGCAAGTAGCGCGCCCATGAACACGGGGTGTATATAAATTAACAGTGTGAAAGTACAAACAGTACAGAATATTGAAATCGGCCTCCAGGGGTGATTCCTCTCTCTCTTTCTCTCTCTGCTGGGGAGACACTTCCTGGTGCTGCATTTGGTATGCATGGGAAATCTCTCACAAATCCATGATATACATTATAAATGAGCACTCTGATTTAGCATGCTTGTCATAGGCGCATAAAATCTTATATGCCCTTCTTTCTCAAAACACACACGCATACGGAAATGGACACACACACACACACACACACACACACACACACACACACACACTAATACACACTAGCTTACGCACACAGACACACACACAATTATTAGCATTTAAACATGTTTATGTTTATTACGCTGTGATAATATGATCGTGACCAAAGACCTCTTAGATCATTTATTGGATCTTAAAACGGTGCCTGATGAGCTTAAGCATTAAAAAATAAAGTACAGAACTATTGGAGAAAGATGTGACCTGGAGAAATAAAAAATGAGGATGATGGAAGAGAAGGGTGGAGGGACAGAGAGAGAGAATGGAGAAAAATAAAAAAAAGTAGAGGGAGAAAGAGAAATAGAAAAGGGGAGAGAGATATAGTGAGAGAGAAAAACCAACAGATAGAAAAATAGGGACACAGAAAGAAAGAAAGAGTGAGAAATCGTGAAAGATAAACACAGTGAGGAAAGGGAATGGACAGAAAGATGGTTAGAGAGTGGGCAAAGAGAAAGAAAGAGGAAAATAAAGTAAAGAGAGAGCAAGAGAAAGAATGAGACAGAAAAAGAGAGGGACAAAAAAGCAAAAAAGGAAAGGAGCAGGAAACTGAGATGGTGCACAGTGAGAGATAGAGAAAGGGAGAGAGAGAGAATAGATTAAAAAAGCATAGGAATAAATAAATAATCAAGAAAGGATGGGTAGGATGGAAAAGTGAGAGGATAGAGAGACCCTTTATGTTGCTTTAATCTGGTCATAGTGAAACTAAAACAGCGATAAATGGTGATTATGGTGGAGAGGAGATGATGTGGTCTGTGTTAAGTTCGGTATTCATCTGTGAAGAGAGACATTGTTGCTGTGAGATGTGAAAGTGTGTTACAGTCTCTCTCCCTCCAACTCTTACTCACACTCACCCTCACACTCACTCTCACAGTCCCACAGTGTGTCTGACTGGGCTCGTCTTACCCTTGAATTATCATTCTTGTTTTTACTGTGTGTGTGTGTGTGTGTGTGTGTGTGTGTGTGTGTGTGTGTGTGTGTGTGTGTTTTTCTGCTTAGCTTCCTTTTCTTTTTCCTTATTGTTATTAACACCATTTGCTTTATCATTTCCCTTGCTGTGCCATGTTGCTATGACAATATGGCACAACATTCAACAATAAAGGACTTAATTTAATTTGACTGAACTGAAGTCGAGAGAGAAAGAGAGAGAGCAAGAAAGGGAGAGAGAGAGAGAGAGAGAGAGAACTGAAATAGTAATTGAGAAAAGACAAACCCACGAGAGAAAGAAAGAAAGGGGACAAAGAAAAAGGGAGAGAGCAAAAAAGAGAAATAAGAGGAGAGAGACAGAGACAGAGAGAACAATAACTGTTGAATCCATGACCCTTGTCTCTCTCTCTCTTTCTCTCTCTTTCTCTTATTCTTTCATTTTCCCGCTCCACGTTCTGCTTTAAGACCCCCGCTGCTGGGCGAAGTCAGTGTTGTGCGCTGGCTAATCGATCACTCCATTAATTCTATTTAGCAGTACAAGTGTGGATTTTAGCGGCCCACAAAGGCCACCTGTGCAGCGCAGGTCACCTTAACACCTCTAAAGGCGCACATTGATTTTCAGCAGGACTTGTTTCATGAAGCTGGTCTTAGGACAGGGAGCAGATGAAGATGAACTAGGAGGGTAAATCACTTTTCTTTCTTCTCTTTTTCACTCCCTCCCTATTTCTCATTCTCCATTCCTCTCTCTCTCTCTCCCTCTCTCTCTCTCACTCTCTTTCTCCTTCTCTCTCACCTTTTCTCCACTTTTCATGGTTTCAGTTCAGTTCAGCTATGGGGATGGATATCTTTTATCCCTGTTGATGCCTTTCCATGGCCAAGACTCACATATAGCATATTTAGCATGTGTCTCTGTGCATGGGTAGAATGACCCTCCTTTACCCCATCACTCAGTGCTAACCAAAATGAACAGAATGGAGTTGGCGGTTAGTGTTCTCCTCCAAGGGTGTTGATACATTGTTTTTATTAATATTTACCTAAATAAAACAAGTTTTCTTTATTAAAAGGAAAGAATCTGTAACAGTGCATGCCTGACATCCTATTAACTGCTTGTGTGGTGATTTAGTCTCTAATTCTAGACTTGTTAACTGTTTCATCACTTTATAGCTAGTTAAATGTCTAACCACTGTCAGGTGATCCACATTATAATTATATGTATAATATATAATTACATTATTGTAGTGTAATTAAATTACATTACATACATGTCTTTTGTTAAAAAATAAAGGTACTCAACCGGTGAACCTACTGTGAATTTGTTTGTTAGCAGAGCATATTTAGTGTATTTTTAGTAAATATTAGGTAACCTGCTAACAAAGATTTTTGACTGGTAGTGTATGTACCTCAAAAACAGATTATAGGAAACACTTCATTTACAACTACACAAAATAATCTACTGAACTCATAGTGTGCTGACAGCGAACACCTTTTTCTCAAGCATAGTGTTCCACATAGACAAAAGTTAAAATAAGCTATTATACCACATTTGAATATGATCATTATTGCACCCTCAGACTTTAAGTAATGCTTGTATTAAGTAAATGAATGAATATTGATACAACCTTCACCATACCATATCCCCAAATGCTTGAGAAGATAAATACCACGACAGGGTTACAAATACTAAGATCCTACATATCTGCTAAGGTCTAATTATGCTGATATTAGAATTCTGAGAGTTATATTGACCTGAGAAATGTGTGTGTGGGATTGAAACGAGAGGTTCTGCTTTCCAAAGGTACACACTGCATGATTTAGCATGGCTCCATGTCCCTACGAGTGGAGCAAGAGGAGCATGTGAACTTTATTAAATATGAGATTGAATTATTAAGCAAAGCAAAGCAGGGACTTTGAGGAGCCGGAGTGGTAGTTCAAGTGGGGTATAGTGAGTGTGTGTGTGTGTGTGTGTGTGTGTATGTGTGTGTGTGTGTGTGCGCGCGCACGCACATCAACATTGACTACCAAGTCCATCTTAAGTGCAGTAAGGCCTCATGAATAAATGGATGGATGCAAATGTCCTGACCTGAATGTGGGTGGTGGGCATGTGTCAGTTAGTTGGGAGAGGAGTCTGCGTGGAGGTGGAGACGTGTATGGAAATAACCAGAGCTGGGCCACGTCACTCTGAGGCTGAGGCTGACAAAGCTACTGAATATGTGGAAGGGCTCGTGAGCACGACTGTACTCAGGAAAAACAGCCCATGGTCAAGCTGTAGGATGCCCTCACATCACGACCCTCTGACCTTTTGTAACCCATGCTATCGTCATCGGACGGTAATATTTTCTACTTGCAAAGTCATATTCACTGAATATCTGCTCGCGCTGCAGCTGGAGGCATTCGGAAAGCACATGGCTGGTGTTAGCCGGTTAGCTACCTTCACTGTAAAAAAATTGACCAAATACTGGTTACAGATGCAAAAGCAAATGTCCAATTAGGGCAGCACCGCCTTGGTTACAGCAAGAGAGGAGACGGTGAAAACAGAATCTAAACGAATGCCGTACTGTAGAAGAGCCCGGCGGGGCTGTGTCGCTACAGTAGCCTTGGATTAGAACTGCAGGCAGATGGACGGAGCATACTGGAGCTTCTCAGAGCTCTAGCCTGACGCTACACATTCATACACACAAACACACACACACACACACACACACACACACACACACACACACACACACACACACACACA
>JBBJLR010000040.1:10024574-10040101 GCA_037577145.1 Brachypetersius gabonensis | reverse complement strand
TTATCTGTGCTATCTTGTGTTGGACACTGGTTTATCTGTGCTATCTTGTGTTGGACACTGGTTTATCTGTGCTATCTCCGAACTAAATACTTAAGCACAAAGCACCCGAACCAATTAAAATCAAGCATCACTTAAACATAAATACCGGACAGCTGTAACTAATGACAAAAAAAATGCACCCAGACTTCAAGTGACACATAGCAACAGTAGCTATGGAAGAATGCATTTGTGGACGGAGCATGGATAAGTCAATTCACTCGGCTCAAAAAATTGCACAAATTAGTTCATTAATATGCTTATATACAGTAAAATGTAAGGGTTTGGGTCACATTACACAACCATTACAGAGAACACAGTTCTACTTTTTTTTGTACACAGTTACTGTTTTTTTGTTGAATTTATCACAAAATTCTAAAATTCTAAAATCTTGATAACACAAACGTGATACATATGTATGTTATACATAACTTATACTTTAGGTTTTATTTTTTGCAGTGGGGTAACCACAACATTATAAACTATTTGCAGAAAATGTCATATTTGTGTTTGTCCTTGAAGAGGATGCGTTAACTTCATTTAAACAAATCAGGAAAACATGCAGTTTCTGACTTTTGCCTGCGACTGTAAATAAAAAGCAATGATCTGTTTAATAAAGAGTTTGATTGGCACTCTGTCCTTTAGTAACAGTGTTCAGGTGAATAGTCATTATAAGACACAAATATGTTGTTCATTGCGAGTGCTCTGTGTTTACTTTGCAAATGCACAGTGTAATTGTTTTGAGACCTACATGAGTTAGAGCTTAAAAATCCATTTTACATTTTTTCGCACATTAGAAAGTAAAACTCATGGTCTGTTTCATAAAAGCAAGCCATTAATATCGTCTCCAGCAGCTGCTCGCTGTATGAATGGTCACGCGACACTGAGAAACCAGCACCAGATTTATTGCACATTTGTCTTATAAAGAAACAAACAGACGTGGTCCACATTTGCTGCTTGTAGCATGCTGTTGTCCTGACTCTGCACACAGTGAATCGAAGCAGGCTGTAATTAAATATATCTCTTATGAAGATCTAGCTTCATAATATTTCTCATATGAAGATCTGTCTTCATAACATTTCTCTAACATATATATATATATATGCCAGACATACACTGTTACAGATTCTTTCCGTGTTATTAAGGAAACTTATTTATTTTGGCAAGTTTTCACTGTATTTGTTCACTCAAAACTGTTCAGTGACTAACCAGAATAAACATTTATTATATCTATATTTTCTGCCCAATTTAGTCATGTGTAGGGAGGGAGGGTGAAGGCAGGCACGTTTTCTCCAGGTCACACCAAGCATTTCTGCGTCTTCTCGAACTGACACATCTTCACTGGACAGTGTAACATGCTCGGAGAAGAATGCTGACTGGCAATTCTTTTGCATCAGCTAACAGACAGCTGTGCCAGCTGTGATTGTGCTGAGTGATGGGGGAGCAGAGCACCCTGCCCACCCAGAGAGAGCAAAGCCAACTGGGCTCTTTTGGACTCTTGGCTATGCATGACTGCGGGACCACCAGAGAATGGACTCCCAATCTCCCAGTGATGGGGCCACTCAGGAGACCCCTGCACACTCAACAAAGGAACTGGAAATTCTGAAAAGGCTTCTATAGAAGAACCATTTTTGCTTTAATATTTCTGCTTTTAAGAACCATGTTTTAAAAAGAGAGGGTGAAGAACATTTTAAAGATTTATAGAACCCTCTGAATGACAGATCCCTGGAATGACATCTCGGTTCTTTACAGTTTACAAATATAGTTCTATAAAGTATCACCCATTACAGGATATTAAGGGGTACCAAAGGTGGTTCCTCTATGGTGTGCTGAAACACATGCCTGGGTACCTGGGACAGGTTAATTGAGATTAATTAGCTATATAAACTTCCTAAATTAATCTGAAATCGCAGTCTAATATTTTAAAGTTCACTTTCTCACCCTTTACCAGCGAATTCCTCAAGCCAGTCTTCTGTGCTCCCACAATGTAGTGATGGAGCAAAACTGTAGACTGATTGTGGGGTTTTGAAGTTTGAAGGCCACCACTTTAGGCCCCAAAAGTGCCTGTAAAGATTCATTACAGGCACTTTCTCATTTTACTTTTGCTTTTTGGACTGGTGGGAAAAAAGATCATTTTATGTCAGTGGCAATATCGTTCTCACACAAACACATGCATATACACACTAATCTCTCTCTGTCTTTCTCTCACTCTCTCTCTCTCTCGCTCTTTCTTTCTCTTCCCACTCCCTCTCTCTCAAAATAGTTGCCCCCCCCCCCCCCCACACGATGCACAACTATTAACTCTATTTGATTGGCCTCTGTTCCAGAAAGGCTCCTCTGGTAAATGCCAGGATTATGTGGGTTTGTTTGGCCAAAAACAAACAAGGACAAAAAGGCGGGTGGGGCTGGATTACTCTCTCCCTGAAAAAAGGGACCATTTCAAATCCCATCCGGAGGACTGTGGAGAGATGCTACACTAACCAAGGGAGCGCCAGTCCTGGTGTATCATCATAAACGGATGTAGACGCGGTCGACACACTCCTGTTGGGACACGGGGGGATTCGAATTGTTCCACCGAGTTCAAACAACAGCTTGGCGAACGAGGGGATGTCTGTGCTTTTGCTGCGGGAAGCACTCTGCGAGGAGTGTGGAAGTGTGTGTGTGTGTGTGTGTCGGCATATGTGTGGGAGCGTTAGGGCGGAGTCTAGACTGAAGAGGTGTCAGTCAGCTGAGAAGCTGAGAAGCAATCTTATCTGGCAGTTGCAGGCATCTCTCTCTCTCTCTCTGTTTCTCTCTAGTTCTCTCTCCCTTTATACCCCCTCCCCATCGCCCCCCTTTCTCCTGCAACTTCATGCGTTCCTGTTTCCAAGCGCAGAATCCTTCTCGAATCTATCACAATTAGAACACGTGTTGTTATTTGAGTAGCGCGGCTGCAGAAGGCGATCCCCTCTGTGTCTCTGGTATTATCATATGAGTAAAGAAAGCTCGGCGTCTGAGCACACATAACATCCGAGAGACGCGGGGAGCTCTCTTGGGGCCCAGGCTGGATGAATGGTTTCCCTGACAACCACATGAGTTCATCAACTGCTAGTCTTTGCTTTCGCTCTATATGCATGTATGAGCGTGTATGTGTATGTGTACACTACCAGTCAAGTTTTCTAAGTTACCCACTTAATATTTACTAAAAATACACTCTATTATTTGCTAACAAATACATGTACAGTCTGTTCACCATTTTAGTATCTTAACAAAATGTCATTTTTTACTTGGATCTACTGATCTACAAAAAGCCACCTAATATAATTATGTGGATCACCAATGTTAGATATTTAATGAGCTATTAAGTGACAATCAGTGGGATGAAACAATTAACAAAGGCATTTAAAGTTAAAGGACAGGCTGACTCTGTTTGACTCTGCATCACCACACAATCAGTTAATTTAGGATTAAAACAAGATGAACTAAACAAGACTGTGAAGTGTTGTAAAATAAATAAATAAATATATATATATACAGTATATATACTGTCGTGTGACAGTGTAGTATGAGTTGTATCAGAGAGTGGCTGCACTGCTTAAGCTTGTTTGGCCTGTGCCCGATGGCACAAAACCAAACCACACTAATTTACACGCACTAATACACACTCATGCACACATATACAGTACATACACAGTACCAGTGTTCTGCACAGAGTCTGAAACGGCACCGCTATCCAACGCTAGCAGAGAGTGACTGCGCTGCTTAAGCTGTTACACAAAGGAATTGTTTGATCTGTGTCTGATGGCATAAAATCGAACCAATTCCATATTACAGATATAATAAGACCTTTCTTGGGCACAAACCCTGCTACAGTGTTTGGGTGCGCCGCGCTAATTTCCCCGCGTTGAACGGTGCGTCGCATTAGTTCCACTTTTGGTACTCTCGTGTAAAATAAGTTACGAAATCAATTTTCATAAAAACACATTGTCCTGAACTGTAAATTCGAAATAATCGATAAAATCGGAAAAATCACCCACCTCTACATAAGTCCTCCTAGTACTTTTGCATAGACCTAAGTTATGCATGGAAGTGGCATCGCTGGGATACAAACCCACTACATCCTGGCACTGGTCACAACACATTTACAACAAAACCTTTACACAGCGTGTTAGTCATTTGTAACTGAAATCTGAGTAACCTCAAAAATTCCTGATTAGAGCAATTGTTTATGTGTTCAACCCAGCACCCGATGGATGTGAGTTCGAACCCCAGCAATGCCAACGAAATCCATAACTGGAAGTCTAAAAGCAAAACATGCCTCGTGAGACTGTGTCCCAACTCCATGGTTGAAATTGAGTTAAAAACTAATTTTATTATGTTTAACTGAGATATGTTGTAGGAGAACTTTGACTAAACTAAGTTTTATGAAATCTAGCTGTTTTTAGTTGGGTTTACTTAAGAAAACCTGTGGAATCTGTAAGGCAGGCAAAGTGACACACGCAAGGGCGAAACTAAAAGGTTTTATTCCTTTGCCGTATTAAGGTGAACAATTCTAATTTAATTCTCCCTGTTTTTGCTCCAGGCTACACTTCAGACACCAAATAAGTCTTGGCTAATAGAGTATATTTGTGCTAATGAGAAAATTGAGTGAATTTTATTTTGGCCCGAAAAATAAATTAGTTGATTGGGTGAATGATGTGTGTTTCAGCAGGGAAAACACCAGAATAGACACCCCGGGAGCAAGTGTTGTCCAAGATTAGTGCCAGACATGTGTTTGTGCCATTACAGGTGAGAAAAATGTAATAAACTGATTCTATACATGGAGGCAGGGTGCCCTCTCGCAAACAAATGGCCCATAACAACAGCGTTTATGGCCTGTAGTCTCTACATTCATAATCCATAAACCATCCATAAACCAAAGACCAAAGAGTTCACAATTCCTCTCATTGATGAAGTCGAGGAGGTGCTTGGAGTGGAGGACGAAGCCCGAGCCTCAGGAGCAGACACGGTCTGTATTACAGTGTGTTGCGTTTGCAGTGTTGCACACGTATTGCCACGTATTTATGAATGCAGCTATTCCGTCTGTTGCCAGGCACTTCATGTGCACCACGGTTTGTGTCTGATGGCAAGTGATTTGCCGGAGATGGGAAGCTTTCCCGAAGAGCTGGAAATTATTTATTTATTTATTTTGTTGAGATGGAAAGTAACGTGTGGAGAGAAAAGTATTTTTGTGAGAAATGAAGAAAAGAAAGGATAAAATATTGTTTCTCTTACCTCCAAGTCATCAATTCAGTTCAGTTAGGAAATGATCCAGTGATCTAAAATTTCACAGTGATTCATGATGAGGTTTTTGTTAAAAATGTATATGAAATTAAATTATTGCATATTCAATACTACAAAAAAACACCCAAATAAATATAAGTGTGTTTTCTCTGATAACCACATGAGTTTATTAACTGGTAGGGATGCAGGTATGCAGTATGCATGTGTGTGTGTGGGGGGAGGGTCAGGGGTGTATATATATATATATAAATATATGGCCTATACACACACATGATCAAATGACGTGATCATATTGTGGGCACCCAAACTTTTGCATGCAAGTGTATTTTACTAATATTAATAATAGTCAATCACAAGCAATCCTAGCAGTGATTCTAAAAGAGATGTAGCTGAATCATCATCTTCATCCTCTTTACACCCCAGTGTATTTATTTGAAAAAAGGATGCTAGCTGTTAGCTGCTTTAAGCCCAAGACAAGGAGCACAACCCCGGGACGGCCCTTTCCTCCTCTCCCACGTAGTCTTAGCCCCGGCTAGTTATTATTTACGATGGATAAATTTATGGAATAATTCCTGAGAGGAAGGTTATTCAGTTCCTCAAGGTGAAAATGGATACGTTTAGCACTTAATGAATCCGGCCCAGCCCTCTCCCCCCATATATCAGCATGTTATTAAGCCGTTTTAAAATCCCATTATGGTGTTTCTCCTTGAACAAGTCATGCTTTTATGGGACTGGCCTGTCTTTAAAACTGACCTTTTTCAGCTCGCCTTCGGAGTTGGACAGTAAAAGAAAATATGTTGGATGGAGAGAAAAAATGTTGATCCTCGACTCTCTCAAACATTTTTCAGGGGCTTTCAGGGGCATCTTGCAGTCGCAGTTTGTGCGGGAGCGAGGCTGCCACAGTAATAAAAAAGAAAAGGGTTTTGCAGGCTGAGGAGCCTGTTAGGAGTGCAAATTCAGAAACCTCGGCACGAGTCTACAAATCCTAGCACTTCTTCATCACAGTTCAGCCTGCTGTAGTGCTATTAGCAATTTGTTATGGATCGATTAAAAGCTCCCGACTTGATGGAGGATTAGCGTAACTGGTAGAAAACAGACCCTCTAATTTTTTGTGAAGTGTTGAAATTACTCTTCAAGCATGCAGATGCCTTTAAACATGTGTGAAGTATTCTAAAATATGACAATCATTTGTGTAGTTGAGTTATTTTATCTTTTAAGGGCATTTTAACAATCCAAATACAATCCAAACGATCATCTTTCCTCTTGAGCTAACGTTTATTTTTAAGGTTATTCATTGTAACTGACTAAACAAACTTTTGTTTCCAGTATTTTTGGGTCTTTGTTTAGTATTTAGGTGCTTTAGAATATCAATTGCCATGCATTTGTCCTGAAGTAAAGGCCACTGAAGTCTTTAATAACTGATTGCAGTTATTGATTGCTTTTGATTGATGGAGTGTTTTATTTTTTTTCATTTTCACCCTTCTTGGGTTCTTATTTAGTCTTTTTGAATATGTGTATTACTATGCGTTTGTCCTAAAGTAAAAGCTTTTAAGGTTTTCGACAAAGGGTCAGAATGTTTTTTTTGCTTCTGTTTGCTTTGGTTTTTGCACTAGGAGTGAACAAGAGTAATGGAAAAAAAGAAAAAGAGATCAAGGTATAGAAATACTGGGAAGAAAAATATAGGACACAAAGACTGTAGTGACAGAGGTTTCTAATCCACCAAATGTCATTCTTATCAGGTTCTAGTGGATTACTGTGAGCCCTCCTAACCACAGAATCCTTCGCTGCCAGACACTCTCCACAGCCTAAGGGCCAGGGATCAATAGGGCCGCATTGATCTCACCCTCTCCTGAGACGGCCTCCACTTTTATTGTTGTTGCATTTCACTTCACCCTCACCATTACTGCCATACTGCTCTCGAGCACGCATGGCAGTATAAACAGAGAAAACTTTGCAATTTAGACTGTGTACACCTTCTGGGTTGGGTTTTCTTTCTTCTTTTTCTTCTTGCTTTGCTGTAGAGCAGGTCCACAAACCCATGCTGCCCTTAGGTGGTCTTGACGCTGGAGAGTTGCTTGACACGTTGGAGACTGTTGGCCTCTTTTGCTAGCAAATGCTTGAACTAACCTCCGCCTTCCTTCCTTCTTTTCTTGTTTCAGATGACTCGTCCCATCCAGGTGAAGCCGGCCGACAGCGAGAGCCGTGGAGGTAGTTGTCTTCTTTTTTTTTTTCATGCTTTTTGAAAAAAATGTAGCTATGTTTCACATAGACCACCCTCCACCTTTCTTCCCCCCTCGTTCTCCTTTCACACCCATTCACTCACTCTCTGTCTGTCTGATGGATGTCCAGAGTATTCATTTTAATTAAGGAGGACGCGCTTCTACTCAACGGAAAGGAAGTGGCTTCTGCTGCCTGTCTAACCTTGCTCCCCCTGCCAAGCCCATTAACGACACACTGTAAATTAAAAAGTAATTAGCTGGGATATTGGGACGGCAGCCCTGGGCCCTCGAACTCCCAACTAGATGTCTGGTCAAGCGGAGGGGGTATATTGTAAACAAGAGGTGTAAACGCCATCAGGATGAGGAGGGATTGGGTGGAGGAGGATGCGCGGCTTGCCAAACAATCAATTATATTGCAGGTTCTTTGCCAAGACCTTCATTTACTTACCCTTAATTCACTCTCCTTTGATCTCTTTCATGTGATCTGGTTTTTATTATTTATTATATGTGGATCTGCATGATGGGATGGTGTACACAGTTCTTGTGTCGATAGCAGGGCTGCATAATATGTATACCATACTGCGATCAATATTGCTGTCTGTTGTGGCCTGAAACTGTGGTGATGAATCATTACTGTGATAGTGTTTAAAACAATCTCACATCAGTATGACCACAGTTCTTGAATGGATGTAAGGTGATGCCTCTAATCACCCAAAATAGACAAAAAATCATCTTGGACTTTGTAAGAATTCAGTAAGATGCTCAATGCAAGCAATAAGATATTAAGCCTCGTCCTGGAGTACCCAGTAGAAAAAAAATGCCCAAACCTGCCCGAATCCAACATGTGGGTTTGGACATCATTTCCGAATATGTTCCAAGCTTTGCATTTCATCTGCTTTTTCCTTCTGAGTTTATTCTTCCTTCCCACTTTTGTTACTTTAAACCAGTTTTAATCTGGCACCTTGTAGTGGTGATAAAATTTAACACCAAGAAACACAAAGCCCACGCTCATGAGAAAATGGATGCCCAAAAAATATAAAAGCAAAATTGATTCAAAAGTGGACAGTTTAGTGCTGCCAAATAAATGTTTCAATCTGTTTGGGCACAAATATTTTTAGATTTTATGTTGCATGTCCTGTGTAAGGAGTTTTAGGATTAATCAGATGAAGGAGAACATTTTGTTACTGGCTGTCAGCACCATTCAGCATGAGAATGGTACGGAAAGTTTATCTACTACCAGTGCCTGAGATGTTCGAAATCATTGCTTATTAAATACATTTGTTACAGTGGAATTTAATCTTTATAGAATTTTCTTAAACTCAAAACCCGTTGATGTGGTTCATGTCAGGTTGGGACATTTTTTGGGGCTCAGGTTAGGTTTAAATCTGATATTGTGTGTCAGGTTGAGGTCAGACAGAAAGCTCTTGGGCTGTATTTGGGTTCAGACCAGATGTTTTATGCCTGGTTAAAGCTCTGCTGCACAAAATTCTGAATTCTCTGCTGAAAGAAAAATGTCATCCAAGACTGGGTTTGGGAAATTAACCCATGAATGTGACTGAAGGTTTATTGATATATTATGAGCCTTGGTGATGGCACTACAAAGGCCAGCAATGCAGTAGTGATTGAGGGACGATGTATTGTGCAGCCCTAGTTGGTGGATTTATCTGCTCCGACAAGGTGTGAACGAGAGGCTTGCTTTAAGTGGTGTTCTGCTGGCACTCTGTTGTTCTCTTGAGAGGGTGCCGAGATCCAGTTTTCTGCTGATGAATTGAAAGAACATGGCAGCTAGCAACATGTCCTGGACTACTCCACCATTCTGAGGGAAGAAAAGCTTCCTGTGTTTTTCTGAAAGGGCTCCCAATTTGGCCCCAAATGGTCCATCCTAGCAGTAGACAGGCGGGTCTTGCTCTGTGGAGATTGATGCCCCATAAAGCTTCATTGATTTTGCCATTGTGGAGGTGTGTGTTCGCATTAACCACGACACTCAGCTGTCTTTGGACTTCCCTGCAAGTGGCCAGTTTTAGCACTCCCAAGGCTCCCCTTGGCCGTCCTCAGGCCCCCTTATTGCCTGACTCCTGGTGATCCTGCTGGAGATGGAGAGCGTGCTTAGGCCAGACCCAATAGTTACACATCATCTTAAATGAACAGGTCAGAGTAGCACCTCAGGAGCAATCTAACACCAATGTGACTTTAACGGTTTGGGCTGATTTCTAAATATCATCCTGCAGAAGCCTATCAGATGCAAGTGCGGAGAAGCTGCTTGACTGAGGGCAATTGTGTGCGTTCTTCATGGGCATACGCTCCACTCTCCAAGGTGGAGGAGGATCCATACAGAAGAACTTAATTATAGCTCTTGCATTAATGGTGAGATGGCACCAGGGATGGACAGTGGTTGGTCTCTAGGGTTACAGAAGCTTGGCTGGTGAAACCCTTGATACTTCTGATTCTAATTACTCTCTTAATCTCATTAAGTGGTTAAAAGTTCACTGCACCTGTTTGAAGAAAAAAGAACTCCAATCATGTCCTCTCAGAGGGCCCCCATCTAAACCTTTAGAAACCTTAGTCCACGTGGACTGTCTGTCTCTGGTTATTAAGACTGCAAAGATAGTGTGATTAAATTGTCCTTCTCAATTCTATTTTCCTTATTATAGTGGGCTGTCTCTGCTGTTCACATGCATAAAGATCTCCTCGGTGGGTCATCTGGTTGAGGCACTGCCTGGGTAAATTAGGTCGGTGGTGCATTATCATTAAAAGTACACTGAATGATGACAGGTTGCAACCTTGAATTTATGAGGACGCCTTAACACGTTGTAATATTTCTGTTGTCGGTAGCATGCAATTATCGTGTCTACACACTTAATGCCATTGGAACATACGGCTTGGTTGCTATTCTACCGAGGAAATGATTTTGCTGAGGAAGGCAATAGAACTGGTGGATAAGTGTTTTTTCTCAGAAAGAGGTGCTGAAATCGTTGCAAGTTTGTGGCAACTTGAAACTTGAGAATTAAAATGAAAGCTTATTCGTGATTTCAGATGCACCATCCATGTTTTGCTTCACGGGTCTCTAGATGACATATGTTTATTGAACACTTCTATCCTTGCTCTGAAGCATACTCCCTCACTCTATCTCTCTCTCTCTCTCTCTCTCTCTCTCTCTCGCACACCTTTCCTCTCTCTGTCTCTCTCTCTTTCTTTCCTTCTCTCTCTCTCTCTCTCTCTCTCTCTCTCTCTCTCTCTCTCTCACACACTTTCCCCCTCTCTGCCTGTCTATCCCCTGCTGCTCTGATATGAAACAGATTGATTTTACTTCAGAGGCAAGGCTGATGACTGGCACTGGCTGGATATAAAGGTGGTTGCTATTGCTTTTTGAAGGGCTGTTCAATGCCCCTCGGAGGCCTTTGAGCCCTAACAGAGGATAAATCAGCTTTAGACCCTTTGATTTCCAGCCTCCTTATGCCAGCCCCCCTTGTACAGATGCCCCCGAATACTTACCTTCCCCTCTATTTTTTTTATTAAGTCCAAAAGGCAGGTTTTCATGTCTTAATTTTCCCTCTTAAGAGTACTTGTCTGTCTGTCTTTCCGTCATCCTGGTAGTAGTCCAATTCTAGCATTCCATGTAGGTCTCTGAAAGTCTGGACGTTGGCTGTCAAACAGAAAACATGGTTTAAGTGCTGCTTATGATCCGCCCAACAGGGACATGGTCAAAATTCAAATACACTATTCAGAGCGAACAGATGATGTTTCATAAACAGAGACAAATGCAGCACTATTTCTTATTTTCTATTGATTGAATTGGAATAAATACATTTGTATTCAGCGATTTATCGACTACAATACAAATGTCCCATTGTCGCTTGCCAGTGAGACCACTGCTCCATATAGCCAACTCTCAACGCACACCATGTGCAGGGCACTATGTCCCTCAACCAAAAAAGATGAACAGTTTTTATTGTGCACCACATCTTTTTCCAATTTTCACACCAGTGCTGCTTCTAAAGCCAGTTCAAACACATTCACAGTTTTTTTCAACACTAAAGATATATTCAACTCAGATATAAATTGTGATGTTTCATTGTTCATCTATTGCACACTTCACTTCCCTCCCAGCTGAGGCTCGGCTGTTCTCTGCGGTGTTTGTGTATTAGCAGTAGTCTGAAGGGTCCAGGATGCGATTGCTCAGATGTGGCAATGAGAGGAAACAGGGTAGGCAGGAGAAGCTGAGAGGACCTATATGTTTGTTTTTTATATCTTGTCATGCTGCATGCATAATATAAATGTAAATAGCATTATGTAATAATATATCAAACACAAACACACAAACGCACACATATATATGCCTATGTGTGCATGTAATCTTCAGAAATTGAGGCGTTGGAGGCAGGATGTATGTACGAGTTTTAAATGAGTTATCATATGAAACCATGCAAAGAAATAAAACATGAACAGACGCATGACAACTTTCATAGTGAGGAGTATAAGGACTAACACACAACACTACACTGTGATATTTCTACACTTAACATCTGGGAATGGGAGGGGTCTCAAGCTACATATAGCTGATCAGAATAATAGGGATTCAGGGCTTGGGTGGAGACAAGGAATAACAAGAGTAACAAAAAGCACATGGACAGGAGCACTTGGGAAACATTAAAATTGGACAGACAAGGCACAAACACAAGGTGAGGCAATATGTTATACTATGTAATAATGTTCCACATTTATAATATATATGCAAAAAACTATAAGCCATATATCCAGTTTATATAATAAGCTGTATGTAAATGTAATTTTCTAAAACCCAATCTTAGCTATGGTCATAATAAATAAAAAGTAGTGGATTTGCACTTTCAGCTTGGTCAGGAAACACATGCATCACTGTTTTCCATGATATGGGTGCGGAGAATAAAACTGTGTATATGTAGCGGTGTAGGATAATTGGAGTCATTACCAACAGTAGCAAACTGGCCGGCATGGCAGATAGTATAAGAGTCGTAAGTGCACAATGCAGATTCTTGTGGGGGTAGGAAATTAGAAGTGAGGTTAGGAGTCAGGTTTATCTGATACTGTTGGTGCCATAGATTGACTGATTAAGTTAGATTACTTTTATCTTGTAATGACTCTATGTTCATATAGCTTAGTTGCTATGCTGTGTCGCTCTGCTGCGCTCCACAGTAGTGGAGGGCAAATGAGGGGGCAGCATGGTGGAAGCACTGTATTTTTTTCCTGGGTAGAATGAAAGTGTAGATTGCTTGCTTAGATTGCATTCGGCCGGGTGTAAATACAAGGCTACTTGGAACAGAATGGGAAGGATAAGGTTGTGCTAATCCCCATTCGAGGGCCGGCACTGGGCCACATGGTAAAAAAACCTCACATGCCTAGGGACTCTGAGAAGTGTAAATGTTTTATACAAAGCAGAGGCAGGTCCTATGACTCGAATGTGAACTCTTGGCAAGTGCCCAGGGGCTCTGCAGTTTTGTAGCATTCCTGAGGGAGGGATTAGATCAGTTGGTTTGGGGGATTGGGTGGTTAATCTCTCCTTTGGAAACGGTTGATTCAGTTTTGGTGTACATGCTGTGCATTTACATTTCAAGTTGAACTGCAATGTGAAATCAGATTTTTAAGCAAGCTCTTTCAGGCCCTACACTGAAGAACTATCATGGGAGAGTAACCACCAATATAACTTGGAGCTGACAGTGGACTCAACCAGTCACCTTTTGATTTACAGTGGGTGGGATCAATTTTTTTAAAGGAAAACGTTACTACAGGCCAACTGAAGACACATCACTGCCTGTGAATAGGATCAGCAGACAGAATCCCTGAGGAGCACAAGAAGAAATAAGCGTTGGGTATTCTTTTATTTTGTCATGTTTTCATATTTATGTCCCAAACTAAAGGCCTTGCCCTAATACTCACAGTTTGTGAGAAAAAGAATCCATGCAACAAGAACATTTTCTTTTTAGAGGGATGTCTACATATTTTCTCAGTCGAACTAACTCGGACACATATCCGCACACACACAGTCCTAATCACATGCATGCAAAGCAGCGTTGGGGAATTCATTTCAGCTCTCGCACTGGGCTGTGCGAGAGGACCACCAAAGGTTACTGTTGAACACGAGAAGTAAAGGTCAGAAATCATGTTTAGTTTTCCTCCGGCTGCGAGGTAATTCCAGCCAGCAGATTGTGTCCCTGTTGAGGCGAGGCAGGGGAGGCCCACTGCAGAAGGGCGCGCAAGCACAAGGTTATGCGGTCAGCATTGCCGCCCGGCCCGCCGCTGTCACCCTCAATAAGAGGCACTCCCTTATCACCACCGCAATCACCTTGAGAAACAAACTCGTCTTCTTATCCTCCAGCAATGGAGAAGTGGGACAGGAGAAATCACACAGCAGGACGGGACAGTCCCTGCCATTCCCAGCCTGTGGATGTACGCTGGAGTCGTGATGCACTGATCACTCTTCATTTATCTTGTTCTTTGGTTGCCCTGAAGTGATAGTTCGGCACAAAATCAAATTTACACACTTTTTTTCCTATTAGTCTAAAGGTACTTGATTAGCCAAGATCGACTACAGCTATAAGGCTAATGTAGCTATCAAGTAATGGATGCTTTTAGCTGGCAGGTTAGCATCATACTGCAATCAACTGTGTACCTCTCATCACACACTTGCCTGAAACCACGTCAGTGTGTTAAGTAATTTCACACCTCACATTACAAATGTGGTTTCTGACATGAAATAACATGCTACTGTTTATAAACATGGGTAGAAGAACAGAGGGCTTTTTTCAAATCTGTTGTTTTTAGTTTTATTTCGATAGAATAAGGGTAGCATTTTGAGAGTATAATTATTTCATTATTTCAGTGTTAAGCTTTGTCTGGAAACAATAGGGTGCAGTTACTGAATCACACAATGGAACATTATCCAGTAATTGTTTGTTTGTGTATCAGTGTAGATCTTCTTAAATTCTAACACATCAGATTAACCATCAACATAATTAGCAGGGGACAGAGGAATCAACCAATCAAAAAGTCTCTCTGGAAGCCCTCTGGAAATTCTACGTACTCTTTACTTAAAGAGTTGCTCTAGAAATGCATTATTATTATTATTATTATTATTATTATTATTATTATTATTATTATTATTATTATTATTATTATTATTATTATAAATTGGCTCCTGCATCGTATGGTAGTGTTTCTCAAGAATATCTTCTAGAAATGCTCCATACCATGTAATTTATAGGTTAACGCCTGTTACAAGCTTCAAAACAACAACAAAAATTGTCCAATGCCATTAGCTTAGCTCTAACATGCCACTGGAATCCCATGACAGTGCTAACAGACACAATGTGAGAATATGACCTGGTTTGATGCACGTGTGTGATGTTTCCACAAAGCTGACAGTTACACTTCCGTACTTGTCAGCCACATTAGCCTTGTAGCTCCTGTGCAAAATTAAAGAAGCAAACTCAGAACAGATTATGTGTCTTGGCTAATCGACCAGAGGGAAATTTGCATAAATGAGATTTTTGCTGTAATAATTCATGGACTGAACTGTTGCAGCAGTGCCTTTGTGATACACGTTTGGAGTTTAATGATTAAAACTCATTCTGTAGTGCGTTACTGAGTTATTTCGAAAATCTACTTTTAGTGTTGCTGTGATGGAGGCACAAAGTCTTGCAGCCCTCGCTGAAATATGTCCGCACAGAGTGTGTGCTAGAAGTGTGGCCGGAGGCTCTTGTTGAGAGGGCTGTGCGAGTGTGTTGCCTGCTGATTGCATGCGCTGAAGGAGTCTCTCTGGGTGTTCTGATTGGCCGTTTGGGTCAGAAGAAGCCCAGCCAAATCACTGCAATCACCAGGCTGCTCGCTCTCTCAGCGCTAATGACGCTCCTTCATATGCAGCCGCCTCATTAAAGCCTGCACAGCCCCTACTGCCCCCCTCTCTCTCTCTCTCACACACACACACACACACACACACACACACACACACACACACACACACACACACACACACAC
>JBBJLR010000040.1:9998599-10024474 GCA_037577145.1 Brachypetersius gabonensis | reverse complement strand
ACACACACACACACACACACACACACACACACACACACACACACACACACACACACACACACACACATTCACTCTTACTCTTTCTCTGTCTCTCACTCTTTCTCTCTCTTAGAACCACACAGGAATCATACACGACTGTTTAGAATCAATGGCTCAGTAATATAGGACTTATCTGGTTGCAGATCAGTGTTGAAATGAGATACAGACTCCAGTATGATCCTAGCGCTCTGCAACAGGTTTGGAAAACCATTAGAAAATGTTGAATTATGTCCTGAACGAGGAGCTGTGGATGATTCTGAAATGACACTAACATTATTTTTAATAACGTGTTGGTAAAATATAATTTATGGGGAAATCCACCAGTTTTTCAAAAGTTCTGCATCATCCAAGAGCTCATTCAGAGACCAGTTAAGAGATGTATGATGTGAAATTTACTTTATAAGGAAACTTATAGACATATTTTATCATGTTGATAGGAACGTTTATGTGATGGTTGTGATGCCTACAGTGTTCATACAATAGTTATAATCTGAGAAATAGTTTTTTGGGGGAATGTTTTTCGCTTTAGAGCATTCATCAGTCAGCTTTTTTTTATTTTTTTATTTATTTTTACCATAAATTGATTCAAAAATATGTTTTTAGCCCAAACCTTCTCATTTAAAAATGAGTAGAATACCCATTAACCTTAAATATTATGCAGTTATGGTAATCTGTACGTTGATTTAATAATAATAACAACAACAACAGCAACAACAACAATAATAGTAATAATAATAATAATTATTAGAATACTAATTATAATACTATTACAGATAAAGTCAGGAACACACCATTCTATGCAGAGAGAAACAATTTTTGTGCTTCCATTTGAATCCATTTTCTTTTTATAGTACTCACACACTACAACACACAGGTCAGAGAGGGGCTGATGGTGGGCTGGAGCTGCTCAGATGGGGCGGGGCAGGTTTGGGCTCATTGCGGGGTGAGCAGCTCCATCAGCAGATGGGAGGAGATTAGGCCTGACTAGATGTAGAGCCGCTTGGAGACCCAGCGCACACACACAGCAGCCTCCAGAACATTCCACACAGCCACGGCACCATCTGAGTGGCTTACTGTAGGATTCACACACACCAGGCTCTCTGCAAAAATATCTTAGGGATCTTTAGCCACAACTACGTTAAGTAGGACTAAAATTCGCAAATACATTGAAGGGAATACTGGAGGCTTTTTACTTTTCCTGGCTATAGATTTTTCTGTTGCTCTTCTACTGTGGCAGCTTGCAGTAAATCACAGTATAAATGACATTCATTCCACTGGAACTGGTGAATTGTAAGGAGACCCAAAATCATCCAAATAAAACAAGCAATAAAACAAGTAATTGACTGATCTGAGCTCCACCCACACATCTTGTAACATTGAACAAGCTTTATAAAATGCAGTTCAACCAAATGTGTAACTGTGGTGAATTCTCAGCTTAATTATTTTTTGTGCATAAATACTATTTCGTATTGTGGAAAGAGATGTGAATGATGATTCGCTTTCATGCCAGTTTGTCCTCACCCTTCTCTTTTCTCCCCTCATTGCTCCCTAGCAGCTCAACATAGACTCACAACAGTTCAGAGAGCCAACTGTGTCCTGGTAAATCCAAAAACAGAAATACACCGAAAAGTTTTATTTCAATTTAGTTTGATTCTATAAAATTAAATATTTTCCACTCAAGGGTCTGCAGAAAGAGGCTACAAATCCTACATTCTTAAGCTGAATTGTGAACCTGTAGCTGATTGAAATTAGGCAGAATAGAAACAACAATTTTTCTATACAATTCTAATACGAATACAACAACAATAACATTCAAAAAAATCTGAAATTATACACTCTAAATTTCATAATAGAACTGAGAAATGTGCTGCAGTTTCATTACTCTAAATGATATATTTGTCAAGATTCTGTACAATTTCCACTAGTGCACAACATACCTATTGACAAAAGGAGGTCCCCCATCAAAATTCTTGTTGTTGGAGGTATGTGGGGTTGAAGAAATAAAATATTTGTGGTGGAAGAGATGAAGTGAGTTGATGAGTCTTTTATCTCAAGCAAATTTTATCTCAAGCTAAATTTTGGTGCTTCGGCATTAGGGGACCCTCCAAGACCATGATTTTGACCATGATTTCAACCTCACAGCAGTGGCTACAAAAGCACACTTGTGGTGGAGGATGGATGAGACATTTTGGACAGTAATGCATTCATACTAGGTGAATCATAGGAATCACAGCTTATTTTATACTGACTGAACCGTAGGAAAATGATACTCTCAAACTGTTCCTCTTCTTAAAGTAGCATAAAGGAATGGATGTAAAAGGCAGCTTGCCTTTTACGTCCATTCAAATAGTAAAAAACGAAAAGAGTGACACTTTCGTTCATTGTAAGAGTGACACTTTGCTTTTCAGACCCTTTTCTGACTATTTACGTGTGGCCGTCGTCGGAGTTGACACCATTCAATGTTTGTGTACGTTGCTGTAAATGTCACACACACACACACCTGTGTAGTGGCGTGTGTGGTCGCTGGCGGTGGAAGAGTACAGAAGCCAAGGATACACTGTGAATTTATTCCTCCATCATACTCCTCCTAAGCTAAATGGAATCCAAACTGACCTGGACCCTTTTTGTGCGTGACAGAAAGCAAGATCGGATTAAAAGTATGGAACGGTATGGTTTTCTTTTCCCTTTCCTTTCTTTTCGCCCTGCCCTAAATAAAGAGAGAGAGAAAGAGAGAGCACTTATGTCTTTATTCCATCCTTAGGACAATGACAGTAACAATCTAAGTATTTCATGAGCTATTCATAAATCTGAAAGAAGGCTTTTCAATGAATGCACTTTCTTTTGTGTTCCCTTTTAAACTCCCTAATTCAGTTCGGTTCAATTTCCTCCGTCTCGGGGATCTAAAACACTCTAAAGAAGGCAGGTGAATGGAAAGTACACGAGGCATTTGAGCAAAACTCAGATGGCTGTGCACATGATGAGACTAATGGATTTTTGGAGGGAAGGAGGGATTTGGGATGAGGGGACAGGGAGTGGATTATAAATGTGGGTAGCCACAGACTCAGCCTAAGACAATGTCTATCTGTGGCTGCTACTTTATCTGGTCTCATTTCAGAATTTGGCAGTGATCTTCATGTGATTCCTCAGTATCTGAAAATATGAACACGAGACAGTGTGGTGATAATACACTAACTAGGCTTGGCACGATACTGAAATTTCAAACTCGATACCGATATTAAGGATGGTACCCGATACTCGATACTCGATACTAGAGGGAGAAAAAACAAACACAGGAACTTTTTAATAAAAAAATTAAAGTGTGAGTAGACAAACAAAATGCTCTGTTTTCTTTGTCTACTCAAAATTGTACAGCGTCTTTTGAAAACCGGTTTATAAATTAAATGTATTATTATTATTATTATTATTAGTCTAGTCAGGTTTCAGTCAACTAAAAGTCTGAGCATTTTAGTCTTATTTTAGTTAATAATTATCTAGTTTTAGTCAATGACAGTTCTGATTTGAATTTACGACATTTATTTTGCCAACTAAACATGTTAGAATGTAGAAGTACATGCACATAAATTCAAATAAAATAAATAAAATAATAATAAATTATAAATAAAATGTGTGCCTATTGCCAAAAAACCCACATTTGTAAAATATTTGTAATTGGCAAAAGTCTTAAAGGTGTTTGCCTGAACTTACCTTTTTTTTGGTTCAAATTTTTGACTGGTAGTGTATAACATTAGATAACACTAATTATTTGTCTGTACTATAGCTGTCAAATTATTCCAGAAACTCTTATTTGCACAAAATTGACCCTAGAGGAAGATTGCTTTTCCGTTTGAATGGCAGTGCATGATGTTTTAACTTTTTGCTTTAAATAATTGAGTAACATTATTTACACTGTGTGAGTGGGGGGTTCTCATGAATCTGAACATGAAAATCACAACGTCCACAGAGTCTACAGAGTTTCTAGTATTTATAACTGATGTACAGAGAAAGCAACAGTGGCTGCAAAAGAGAGGATTATAATCACAAATTCTACCAAAGCAACAGTGTGCGCAACAGCGCTAATTACATCATAACCCAGCTTATATTCAGCTTATATTCCTTTTACAATATTTATTGTCAGGTTCAAATCAGGACATCCAGGTTTCTCCTCTTTTTTTCAAATTTTTCTACACACAAGAAAAAACTTTTCATGAACTTTAAGCCACAACAAAAGATCTTCCTCTTTCACATCAATGCAAGTGATATGAAACGAAAGTTTAGGATCTTTGAAGCTATAAGTAATAACTATAAGAAGAAAAGTGGGCACGGGAGGTTTAAATTCTATCACTTTCTCCCTCTTTTTTGCTCTCCTCATTCCGCAGCTCCATCCATCTGTCTGCGGGACCTGCCGCGGATCGTTTACAGCTCCATTATTTATGATGCCCACCGCACGTCTAAAAATAGCCCCGTGGCAGACAGACGTTAGACCTTGGATCAAAACCAGGCCTGGCCGGGACTCGCAGGGGCAGCGCCCCATTATGCTAAAGTCGTGCTGCTTCAGAAGGTGCGGTGAAGAGCACTAAACAGTGTTTACTACTACTCACGAGTTAGCATGCTGGGGTCCTGCGCGGCCTGGCGATTCCCCTGCTGAGGGAAGCAAATGAGTGTGCAGGTAATGTGTAGAGAGAAACTCATCAGACAGCTGTGAAAAACACTGCAAGAACAAGAAGGAACTTTCAGTACATCAGTATGACTACCACGGTTCTGTAGCTAACGCACACCTGTGGATCTGTTAAAGTCGCCAACTGGGAATATTGTTTATCATGAGGTTCTGACCGATCTGTCCTTGCTTTCCTCATTAATTGAAGAGTCAAAGTCTTGCCCCCCCAATTCCTCTCAGTTATTACATTCTGTGCCGATAAGGCTTTCCAGCTGAGAGCATGTTTTTACATGACATCCTTTGTCAATGTAGGCCAGAAAAAAATGACATAGCTTTCTGAAAGGCGATCTTCACAATAGATAATACATTCGGAGCAGAGGAAGAGTCCAGGAAAGAAAGCCGGCCTGCTGCTGCACCAGCCTGGCTGATTGCTTTCTCATAATAAACATGAAGGGAAAGCTAAGAACACAAAGGCTGCGGAGGGCTTCAAATGGCCGCCCTACCTTTGCCTACTGGAACCCTGACCCGACACCTGAACCAATCTTTTTTTTTTTTTTTCCTCTGGAGAACATAAACTTCAAAGAGCACTTTGATGGCGGGGGAGGCTCATTGGCGAGATCAGAGCCCCAGTGACTTTTCTCTCCAGATTAGCCTTCTCCAAGTGAACTCCCGGCTAATGACAGAGATGCACTATCATGAAAAGCAGTCAGAGATCGCGGTGTAAGGGAGGACAGACGTGATCAGCAGGAGAAATTGCTGTGAAAAACTCCCACGCACGTGCTGCCGATGGAGGGGCAGGCTGAGATAAGAGCTTCCTGTCTCCTCCGGACTATCGGAGCTTTTCAAACGACTAACTTTGTGGTGAGCTCTTGCAGAGAAAGACTCTTTTTTCACAGATAAAATCCATCATTATCATGTCTTCATTAAGTTGCATTCAACCTTTCTTGCACTGATTATACAAGAAGGTTTTCTGGTTTGCTTGCTTAAGTTTAGAGTTTAGTCTGCATTGTAAACACAACCAAAGATCACTCCAGCAAATGTACATTCAGATATACAGAATATAATTTGCGGACAGGCAGTTATAGGTTATAGAACTGTAAGGAGGAAAAAATTCAGTATTTGATTCAGTACGATGCAGCTGTGCCTCTATTTGATTTTCTGACAAACCAAAGTGATCCAAATGTGCTTTCAATTAATGTGTTCATACTTCCATTTTAGTTATTCAGCATTCAGCATTCAGCATTATAAACCTACAATATTTTGTATGAAAACTTGAGCATTATTGTACTCCAAGTACCTCTAGTGCTTTATCCACATGTTAGCCTCAGGCTAAGAACACTAGCCACGATTAGTGCTAGTCACAGTACAAGAATACAAGACATGCTCAGAGGAGAACCCTCAATACCTTTTAGGCCTTCAAAAAAGCTTTAGTGATTACTGCAAATGAAAAGTAATGTAATTTTCATTTGTTATTCATTTTGTGCATTCATTTTATTTAATACAATCACATTTTGAACTCTGTAGTGCTAGTCTTGTTTCTGTATTAAAGAAATTGGTCAGTAGTGCTAACATTGCTAACAATGAACGAAAGCCAATAGTCACTGCTTAGCATTATTTAAATGTATAATAAATGTCTCCCAATCATTAATAGCAGCATTATTTTGCGTTGTTGAAATATTCCTCTACATTTCGGTTGGGAACAACAATGTATAAGTATAATTTCTCACGTTTGGGGCCAGCGCAGTTTGTGGAGGACCAGCAGGTGCGGTGTGATGGTTAATAGTAAGCTTTTCACAGGTCACTATGAGACAGAAAATGCATGTAGAGAGTTTCCATCTGGCTGCTTCTTACTGTAAGAGTCGAATTCATTAGGAGAATTCAAAATATGCCGCACCACTCAAACTGCCATTTAACCATTGCAGGTGTTTCTGTGTTTTGTGATCGAATAATCAAGTTAATTCAGTAAATGTGCCGGCTCTGCTAGTTCCTACAGCAGGCAACAGTATGGGCTCTGAATGTTAAAATTGCTTCATATATCTGTGGAGAACAGCCGGTTATCTCCAGGGGTTCCAGGTTGAGTACATTTGTGTGGCTGGCAGTGTTTCCAAATAGATGACAAGACAACATCATATAATGAATCAAAAAGATTTGAAAAGTATTGATTTTTTCCCCCTTGTGTGCGGCTTTCAGAGGCACTTGTGTTAGTCCATGAGACACACACACACACACACACACACACACACACACACACACACACACACAAACTGTTCAATAGTCCCATGTTCTATTTATGTCGCCTGAGATTTAGAAAAATGGCATGGGCTGGAATCTCTTTAAAGCTGTAATATGGACAAAAAACTTGGACCTGGTCATGGACATCTGCCTCCTATTAATGTTGTGAGGGAATAAGGGAGTAGCAAAATATGCTTGAGGGAGAATGTATTTAGTGGAGGCCCACACGCCTGCTGCTGCTAATATCTCAGAAACCTCAGATTCATTTGGAGTGTGCAGGACCTTCGGACCGCAGCGAAGGAGGGTACGGGCAAGGCCAGTGCTGATTTGATCTGTACCCAGATGTTACACGAGCGCACTAATGCGATAGAAAAAAGGCTGTTCCATCAAACCGGAACATGGCATGCTTCTTTAAAAATGATCTTGTTTATTTAGCATGAATTGTACTGTGATCGCTAATTAAGTCATAAGTAATCGCTAATGACTCCCCCGATCTACCAAGCCTCCCTTTTCAGAGGACTATCGAGACTTCATAAGTAATTTTATATTGTCCATGTGATAGTAGTAATAAAATCCACGATCTGCTCCAATGAGAGCGAGCATTAAGAAATAGCAGTTCTTTCTTAAATGCAGAAAGAAACCAGTACGAAATAAGACAAATAAGGTTTATCACATTTTATTGGGCAAAATAATGGGATTAACCACAATGAGTTACTTTTACTGCCTGGTAAAGAGCATGTCACAAAAGCTACATGCCATCAACATAAACCTTTCATGATAACCGACTTAAACATACACAAACATTTATAAAGGCTTAGTCCATTAAGGATCAGTTTCCATAACATTTTCTGAGGTCAGAGTTTTAAGGTTAAACAGGGATTACGACACATGGATTAGGCCTTTATTAATAGCTATGTAGGATTATATCAGTTGTCATGAAAAGTTTATGTAGGTGTCGTGAAGCCTTAAGAAGACAGGCCTTCACTATAGACTTCTTGTGTGGGCCTTTTAATGCTTTCAGTATAATCAGCATAATTTGCACTGGGTATATTTTAACCTATCAGTCCGTACGACATTTACAGTTTGTTTTGAGGAGAGAAAACATTAAAATGCTTTTATAGAGTATTTATATGTATTCCTTGTATACATATAAATGTATGTATGTTACATTGAAACAAGAAGGAAAAAGTTGGAAGAACAGACTTGAGCGTAATCATACCCGATGTAAATTAAGTATAAATGTAATTGATATATAACTAATGCTATATTTACATTTAAATAGTATAAGAGTCAAAGTAATAGCTCAATTTCTAATGGTTAAAGTTACTGTTGACCTGAATGTTTCTGGTGGATAAGTCCTGCAGAGGAGGGCCCAACACTCCTGTGAATATGATGCTGGACTGTTCTCCTGCTGTGTCCTGCCCCACTGCCTTTCCCACATCTATTCTTAGCCCCTCTCACATTCAATCTGCATTATTAATCTGTCAAAAAACAAGACTGGAGTTTTTTTTTTGTTTTTTTTAAGAATAGTAAACAAGGTGCCAGTATATGATTCTTATTCCTCTCCTCTCTCGCCCCATCCCCTCCCTCAGTCCTTTCTCTCCCTCCTCTTATTTTAAGCACAGCTCTGGAAAATAGGGCCCACTACTTTACACACCGAGCAGGTGCACCACTCTGCTGCACATGGCTTCGTCGAGGCGTGTGTGGCGATGGAATTACAAGCGTGTCTTTAGTCTAAATATGCTGACAAATAACCCGCTTTACGCTTTTGCACATCCGCCCCGTTTACTTGTTGAATAATGAACGTCCTCGAACGCTCTGCGTTCACGACATCCCCCCCACCCCCACCCCCCGGCAGGCCCTTCTCCATGAATAACGGATAACACATGCCGCAATTTGCCATATTGTAGGCTGAGAGTCCTGTCCGCTTTCTTTTGGTGGCTTGAAAAAGAAAAGGGGGAAAAAATCCTCACCGTTCAGTCCCTGCGAGACCCCCAGTCCTAGCCAGCTGACTTAAATGAAACGTGAAGGGGAAATAATCACAGATCACAATATTTTAACCGTGCTGCAGATGCATCTTCGGATGGGGAGTCACGGGAACATCCTTCAGTCGCGTCCGATCTGCCATCAGCATTCGCTTCTACATTTATCCTGCTGCTGCACTGCTGTGCAAAGCTGGCCGTGGCTAAAGGGCGACTGTAGCTGCAGGGGAGAGTTTCTGCCTCCCGACCCCGGACATCAAGTGCCCTCGCAGCCCAGGTGGTGCTTGAAGAAAAAGTCTGGTGAAGAATCAGATTTACACAGTTTCGCCCTTAACTTAAATCCAGGTGACCAGCCAAGACATGTCTGAGGTCTGGAAATCCCTTCCTTATACACTAGCTGCAAGACTAATAAGCATTGTGAACACGCCTAAATCATCACATGCCTCACAGAGACATACCTGTATTATCGTATAGAAAATGGGTGAACTAACATTAACATGGACTAGATAAAAACAGCAATTGCAGATCTTGAAGACAGAATTTTGTCCATTATTTTGTTATTTTTTATAGATAGGGTGAGTGAGGGGTTGCCACCCCCCTTACAAGCAAAATGACCAACATGGTGTTGTTTAAAGGTGTGGGAGAAAGGAAATACTCCAATTGAGCCATTCCTCTGCTAAAAAAAATAACAAATCACCCACTGGTCGAACGTGTATCAGAAGCCAGTCCAACTTGTAACCAGCATCCTTTATCCGTCATGTTATGCAGGTTAATATTCTGTAGTGCAACAGCTCCATGCCAGATCTGTTTGAAATAATTCACAAATCATTTTTTCTTTATTAATGTTCTCTTACTACAATACCTAGCATGTATTATGCAAAAAAATATCCGCCGGCAATTTCCAAATCAATAAACAAATCTGAAAATCACAGCCAATTATGTAGCAGACAATAAATACAGACATTGGGTTCCTAGTAACATTAACTGTCTTGTTCCCTTCCACATTTGCTAGCTAGTGGAAAAAAGCACCTTCCAAATGTACACCCCAAAACCTTTTAGTTTTTTCAAACACTTCCATCTTCAAAAAGCAGCATCAGAAGGGAGTTTTCTCGTCTTTAATCTGGGAAAATCACACTCAGATCTTACTGTTGCACCAAAGTAGCCAATGTTAGCAGTTAGGTTTTGCTGGAACGCCCCTTTAGTTTCAATTACTGGTTAGGTACATAGGTCTTGTACCTTTAGTGTTGAAATAAGGAAAGAAGATAAGAGATAAGATAAGAGATAGATAAAAGACATGTCTTGGCTGATTTTCTTTTCACCAGTCCTTTTTCTTCCCTTTTCATTCCAAGCCTAAATGGTCTGAGAAATCCTTTCATTGAAATGATCCACTTCTGGAGGAAGGTCAAATGGAGACTGTACTATGCTATCATGGTCATGTACATGAACAAGAATAGGAAATGTTCTGAAAACACAATAGATCTTTTGAACTTGGGGAGGGGTGAGTGTGCACCGTCGGTATTAATAGAGGTTTACAATAGTATTAGAGTTTAGATTTGATTTTGGCGTCGTCTCATGCCAGCATTGACCCCTTCAATTAGGATTAATGCGCCTCCTACTGTGGGCAAAGCAACAACAAAAATAATAGCCATCCCTTGGGATTGATGGCTGCACGCTGCTGTTTTTCTCACGTTTGGAGCCAGCGCAGTTCGTGGAGGACCAGCAGGTGCGGTGTGATGGTTGGCACTGGCTTCGCCACACCTATCAGAGGACCGCACTGCCATGTGTTCTGGAGCACCTTGAAGCGGATTATTGACGTGTTTGGAAACAGGAGGCCTCAGCATGCCCCAGAGAAAACCAGCTGGATTAGCCTTGCCAGGGCTTAGACGAGCCAGTGTTTTGGCGCAGGCACACGCCAGCCTCAGACTGGCACCGGCACAGAGCCACTTATAGGTCCTGTGTTAACACGGAGAGTGCGCTGTACTGTGGGGGAGAGTTTAGGAGCATCTGGAGGAGCTACTGGCCATGGTGTTTTAGGATAGGAATGACAGTTGCAAATTTAGGCCAGCTTGTGTTGGATATGGATAAGAAATAATCCTGAACCTTTAGAATCACTGCTTACGCTGAACCTGTATTGCTTGTATTGAACATGTCTGCTTCCTTCCTGTGTGCCATTAGAACTTTGTTTGTAGATGAAAATTCTAAAAAGCTCAAATGCGAAAAGACCTTTTTTGCCTTTCTCTGTTTTGAAGTGTACATGTTTTTTTTTTCCTTTCAGTTTCGGAAGCCAATCACATTGCACAGATAATAGGAGAGTGCATGGACATACTTTGCTGTGAATTTGAGACAAACGCATGCAGATTAAACAGCTCCGAAATGTTAATGCGGGGCAGTTCGAGCCACCGCGCCAATTGCAGCGTATTAGACAATGGCAGTCCATAAACTACCGTCTCACCTCCCTGGTGAAATCTAAAGTGCATCTCCAAATAGTGTGAAAGCCCTGCCAGTCTCCTGCAAATTAGCTTAGTGAATGCATGCACGGCATTGGCGCGAACCTTTCTGGAGGCACTCTGCTTATCAGAGCGGTGGACGTGGCTTGCATGATTAGTTAGGCTAACAAAGACGGTTTCTGCGTGGCCGTTTCTACAATTTCACTGTTACTCTCTGAAGATAGCGTAAAGGCTAAGCTAAACCAGGGGCTATGCATGAAAATCATGGGCAACAGAGGGAACGAGGGAAAAGCAACAGCCTTTCCAGGAGGATTTAGTCATTTAAAACAAATTGGTTTGGAAAGTATCAAACAGGGATTTGCCGTGTTTGAGCGAAGCTGAAATTAAGTCTCTAGGGGTCACGGTCTTTCCGCAACTCGTCGTCCCCTGTCTGCGGAAGGACTTCACTGCTCCTGGTCCCTGGTGTCCCCATTACGGAGCGGAAGGGCATTCTGGGGGAGTAAATTGGCTGGTGGGCTTTGGGTGGGCTTAAGCCACTGTGCTGGCAATGGCACGCCGCTTCGGCAGCTCGTTTGGGCGAGAGAGAGTGAGCGGCCAACTCCCAGATCTGGAGTCCAGGAAGCCCAGGGAGGAGTGAATGTGCAGCTGTCTGCCCGCAGGAGGCCGGGGATTCTGGACCCCTTGTCATTACTGAGATAGAGGGAGAGAAAGCAGAAGCAGAATGTTGAGAAGTGTGGCACAGCTAAAGACTCCACCATTACCCTTTGGGAAAGTTTATGCAGTGCCTCAATTCACTCATTACACCAGTGCTGCATAACAAAACGGCTGCTTACTTTTAGCACTGGTGCAACATCACTGGTATAAAAAAACAATACAAAAAGCAATTAGCACATTTTTAGGCACAAAATTAGACATTATCATGCCCCCTTAATAAATATCAATGCTTTATGAAACTGATACTAATATGTATATGTTACAGGTATTTTGCTTTGAATCATCTCGTTGGTGCCAATTGTATCTTTAGCGTATTGAGTGGATTAAATTTTTTAAAAGTTGTTTCAGCTATTCAGCACCACTAGTACACTGAACACCACCTGATCATCCGGAATCATCTGCACCTGTTTCTTCACTGGTTCAGGTCTTAAGGTAGATGGTGTTGTTATGTTTAGGTTCATATGTGGGTCACGAAAAGCATTCTTCTGAAAATGGTCAGGTTCAGGGACTGGACTGAAAAGGGAGCCTTTGAAAGTCTGTACTGTTTTATTAATATATTTCTTCCAGATGCTTTACCTCAGGATTTGTTTGCGGGTGGATGAATTGATGCAGTTTTATGTTCTGTCTTAGTATCTATAAAAATAAAAAGAATAATTCTCAAAAAATGATCATGCCCACACAAAAGAACATGCCCCAGGATGTACAGGGCCCTTGAGGACGTTAATTCTGAAGCTTTAGCTTAATTAATAGACATTCCCTAATTTATCCTTGTTAGAAGTAGCCTTATACAATAGTTGATGGCAGCTCATAACATGTTTCAATCATTATATTGGAAAACAAATGGACAATGCAAATATTGACAATGACAAACACAGTTTAGGCTGTTTAGACCTCTGCTGGTATGGCTTGGTTGCTGGGCTTCTTCATATGATATCCATTATAATGCCTCGATTAGCATAGCTGCTACAGATAATGGGAAGCATAAGATCCACCACCACTGCATTTTGGCTGAGTTTATGCAGCAGCTCCTAGTATCACCTGGTGACTAGGCTGGCCTTCACTTCATATGAGGTAAAATATATGCTAGGATTAGCATGGCAAATCCAGAAGGGGAAAAGGAGAAAAAGCTGTTGATTAGGTTCAGAGAATGTGTGTGAGAGCGAGAGAGAGGGAGAGAAAGCACATCTTGATTATGCCACTTCTTAATTCAGGTCTTGCTCAGGCATTTAAAGAATTAACGGCAATTTATCTCATAGTGGGCGAATTAAAGGAAATTAAAAGACTAAACCGAAAAAAAACTTCTCGGAAGAGGAGCTGAAATGGGAAATCGGCAAATAAGCCTGGTGCATGAGAGGCATTTAAAACAACGCCGGGTAAACAGCTGAGCCAGTGCTTTTTACAGGAAGCAGTGGCTGAATTATGGCTTGCTGGCTGTCGCTCCGCTGTACCTCAGCTCACGCATGTGTGTGTGTGTGCCGTAAATTGTCAGCATACGTTAATGGCTTGATTTGGGGAGCTCACAGCAAAATATGCTCTGTCTTTAAGCATTAGGATATATGATGCTGCTGGAAAGGGGGACCCTGGGAGGCCTCAGCTTCATGGAGGGTTTTCATTTTTAAGCTTCAGTTAAGGCCCACTGTTTCCTATGGGTTTTGTTTTTCTTTCCTTTTGTGTCTTTTCCTCTCTCTCTTTCTTTTTCTCTCTTTCCTCTTTCCTCAATAGCCCAGCGTTTTTTGCATGCATTGTTAAATAGGACTGATGGAAGCACCCCGGTCATTATTCACCGCGTCGCCTGGTTAATTTGTGTGCTCTTACAAGTACAAAGATGTCAGGCCGAAGCAGTGTGCGCTTACCTTGCCTTCCCCCGGGACCATTAATCCTTTGGCTGGTGTCGTCTTCTCTGCCAAGCCTCACCTGCCTCCCACTGCTGCCAGGAAACTGCTGTTTGGAGCCTTTTTTTTTCTCTACCTCACCTCACTCTGCTATATTTATTCTGTGTTCCAGTCAGCTTTCATCAGTAGAGGAATAGGATAGGCAGGACAGAGGCAAGCAGGCCGCAGCACGGCTCAACTCTGCTCCAACAGGTCCTACGCGCCAGCCTCTCACACAGAAGGAAAGATTCCAACTGTCAGATTTGGTCAGCTCTATAAAGATACCAAATCACATTTATACAGTCATGAAGATTCATTTCACAATTAATCATGCTGGCTACATTTAAAGGAATAGTTCTGACAAAGCCCATATTATTACATTTGCTTTTAAACTATGTCAAGTTTTTAAATAGGCCATCTTGAATCTTGACTTTTTTCCTATACGTCTATATATATTTATTTATTTATTTTTATTGACAGCGGTATGTCATACATCAATATTTGGGGTGGTGACACTGGGATATTATTGTTGGTTAATATCAGACATTGCAGAAATAAATGGGCTATGAAGGTTAAACCTTCTTCCTCTCTCACAGATAACAAGCATCAGCATAAGACTTAACCTCTGGCATCTACATTGTTTTACTTACTGTGACAAATGGCTTGAAGTGATTGTTTGAACTTGAACTTAGATGGGGCTGATTTACCTCTAGCCCAAGATAAATATTCATCCAGCCAGTCTGTGATTCTGTATCAAGTGCACTCCTAAATGAAGTTAAATGCACCTAAGATTTGTTCTCCATTTGGGGTCATTTCTAAATAGGTATCCCAGTACTCATAGGGGGGTGAGTAGATTAATGACATTTATTTAACTGATTATTTTTATTTTTACTTTGCACATCACTGTTTCACACTGTCCTTCAGTAGTGGTTTATCATGTTCTGTTCAAAATATGATAATTTTTGTGAAATTTCACCAGTAGCTGCTAGAAGCATAGAAACATTTAATTGCTGTTTTTTCATTGTTGTGATTGAGAAGAGACTCTCAAATGTGGTGCTGAGTGTACTGAGAGGTGGTACTAATTTTTAGTTATTGATAAGCTAGTTCTCCTATTCAGGATTTTTTATTTTGTCATCATTGCAAAAAACATGCTAATATTCTCAGACTGGGAGGGCACATGGTGCCTGCATACAAAACACTTTCTTAATCCTTGACTAGCTGGGAAATGGGATGGTTCTGTTAATTATGGATGGTTTATTCAAACTGTACATTGTATCTCCAATAAATTGACTTATCAGGCAGGATTGTAACTCAAAGTCCTCCAGAGCGGGTACTCAAAGTTGAAGAATGTTGTTATATCACGTCCACCATGTTGCTACCTTTGCATGGTTCCAGGTGTGTGTAGCCCAGGTGTGCGGTGGCTGCGGTTTTTGTTGTGACTGGTGAAGATTTTGGCCCCAGCCTGTTGATAAGTTGCAATGCGAGCATGATGGGGGAGTGGAGGAGGGGGGTTAGTGAGAACAAGGGTGTGAGATAAATGTGATTGGTTTGCCGGTCGACCACAGCCTCTCCCATCTGTCTCAGAGTCTGCCATCCCATCTCGCAGGCGGCGGGAGGTAATTGGGTTCATTGTTCTCACCGCAGGATCTCCTGGATTGAAAGCTTCATTATCTGGATAACCATGAATGTAAATGAGCCCCACGTATGCAGCCTGTATAATGGGGAAAAAAATAGATCATTGCCCGCAAACGTAACCCAATCCCCCTTCAACACACACTCAAAAGCACCTTTCAACCATACACACTCACTTTCCTTCAAGCTTCTTAAACACTCATTCTAACCCTTTCATGCTTATCTCTGGTGGTTCTGTCTCAGTCTTTTTGACATCTGTTTTCACCATAGACCTATAAACGGGACTCGAAAACCCTCTCATCCACACCGAACCAGTATAATCTGAATATTGACCTACGATAATTTGCCTTCAAACAAAAGACAACTATGATTGAGCAAACAGTCAAACCCACCAAGTAGATTCATCTGCTTTTAATGAGAGACCTACGCTTTATTGTGTTTTAAAAGTTTTGACAGTTCTGAGTGCCACAGCGGGAATCCAAAGAAAAATGTATTTACTTATTTTATCTGTGACAAAGAAAAATGCCTCAAACTAATAAGTAGATCTAAAGGGTAAACACACAGTAGCCTTGTGACCTTTCTACTGGCAGAATGGAAATGGTCTTTGCTGTTTTTAACCAAAATATTCAAATATTCAAATATTTCACCATTATTCTGGTATCTGTGTGAAGGGTTAAGCTGTGTTGAGCTGCTAGGGAGCAATAAGGGGCAAAACAAACTGGTGAGAGTCCACTGCTGTAAAGCCGATTTACATCTCTCCTTAAAGATGGACGTATAGATATAACATGCACAGAACCACTGCTGCTTTTTTTGTGTAGAACCAAAAAAACGCTTTTAAATATAATAACTTAAATATAATAAATATAAATGATAAAATATTAATATTTTACAAATGTGGTCATACAATGCTTCTCAAACAGTCAGAACTAACTGGGATATAATTAGAATTCAGAGTTGATTTTTTTGGATAATATTATTTAGAAATGTAAGTTTGTAATTAGATTCATTACAGTAGGCCCTGAGTACTCTGTTTGGGAGTCACTGTTCTGTCCGACTTTTGTGGTAAATGTACTATTCAACATCAGTGAAAAACTGGGTTTGTGTTCATTGTAACTAAGATATGCTTCCTTCACACCGCTCTATTCACTTTCCAGGACAAACTCAGAGTGTGCCCACCCTCAGCTGTTTTGTGAATGTAAACCAGACACCTAAAAGCTATTTTGTGTTGCAGAGTGGGTTCACTAAGAGCGCAGTGTTCCAGGGCTCGTGTCCAACTGCAGCTATGCATAAGAGATGAAATGCCAGAAATGCAGAGGTGGACAGGAACAGGGGATTTCTATTTAATTACCTGCACTTTACTTGAACTGTTCTGTTTTGGTGCTTTGACTTTTACCTCACTCGTTAATTCTGAGGGAATCGTTTACTTTACCAAACCTACATTTGATCCAGTATATAGTAAAGGGCAGTGAATGGAGAATTTAGGTTGCATGGTGTTGTATACTAATGTTGCACAAGGAGTAAATGAATGAGTGAGTGAGTGGATGGGTAGATATGATTGAAAAGCATGATTTGGTTTGGGAGTTGTGAACATAAATGCCTTTGATAAACGGATTCAATTTCATTTGTGATATTGTATAAAAATGTGTGATGTCGTGGAAAAAATATTTCACTTTTAACGGGCCTAAATAGTTGAAAATAGCTATTTTGCTATTTGAGTGTCTGTCTTTTAATGTGTTGAAAAATTAGGGAGGAACATTTGTGCATTGCATTCAGCTCGCATTAAAGTCAATCTGCACCTGACTGTTTAGTTGATTACATGATTACTCTTTGTGCTTAAGGCATATATGCATCATTTTCCACATACTCCAGTTGGTGTCAATCAGCCAAGACACACCCCTTTCCCTCTAGACATGCAATCAAAGGGAACTCCAGCCACAAGCCCCTATGGAAACAAGGTTTGAGCAAGTTCAGAGACATTTTGGTGCTGTAGGTTTACAGAAATTGTTTGGGATATTTGGAGCTCTAGTGTTTGTTAGCAACATTAGCCCCATAGCTGTATAAAGTAATTGACCACATTTAGGGTAAGAACAAAATTATTTTTTTCCTAACCTTTCATTTAACCTGCAATATCACATGCATGGACATCTAATATTTATTTATTTTATTCAAAGCCACCCATGCCTTGTTTAAATAGGCAATTCATTTAAAATGAGTTTGGATATCAGTACATAGAAAATAGAGGCAACCATCTCACAGTAGTTTTTTCTGCCACTGGGGAAAGGCAGTCGATATCTAACCAGTATGTAAGGACATCGTCCACATTATCTGCCCTCGCCTGTGGATTTCCTTTACTGATGCATTCTGATGTGGCCAACAAACAACTCTGGATGGGTGGGGAGGCGGGGAGGACAACAATATGCCTCCTGCGCATTGCATTATTCATGCAAAGCCAACACACACTTGAGAGCATGCACAAACATTGTAATTATGTACGGCCCGGCTGGTGGGGAAATGTCTGGAGATGCCTCTTGACAAGCAGGTCACTGCTGATCAGCCAGCTCCAGCAGGCCATTCTGGAGAGGCTAAACCTTAAAAAAGAGAGTCTTTCTCTCTCTCTCTCTCTCTCTCTCTCTCTCTCTCTCTCTCTCTCTCTCTCTCTCTCTCTCTCTCTCTCTCTCTCGTTCAAGTAAATAAACATGAGTACACACTGGACCGCGCCTCTCACAGATCCTCCAGCAAATCCATCAATTAGCTGCAGATGTGATCTGCATAGGAGATTATGGCAATTTAAGCATGTTGAGGGAAAAGGGTCTAATCCTGTCTCAGATGGGGCAGACTGTGTTTTGATTTATTATTTTCCCACTTTTCTCTGTGTTGGGAAGTGTTTCAGTGGAGGGGGTCTAAGATGATGTAGAAACACACTTGTCGGCCACAAAAGTGTGCCATAATAACAGCCTGGCTAGCAAACAACACAGTACCAAAAATGCAGCTAATATGTTTAAAGGTCACAGCCAGCAGGTGGAAATTAACCCTTTCACCAAAGCTTGCACCTTTTGCATCATAAAACAAAATTCATGTGCATTAGATAGAGCTGTAGTCAAGACCACTTTGTTGAGTCTGAGAAACCCAAGTCAAGACTGGGTCCTTTGTTTTTGTGGATTGATTTTTTTATTATTTGTAATTTTTTTGCATAAGGCCCCTCACAGAGACCTGTTACTACAATAACTTTTACAGGCAGCTGGACTCGGACGAGACCAACTAGAATATATAAAGCAACCAATGGCCAAGAACAAATACCAGCATGCCCAAGCCCCCAGAAAACATCTGAACTCGAGTATTACAGCCCTGGATTTAGATCTGTATATTTGAACTGGAATGAGGCTGGAATGTGTCATTAGAATTTCATTGTTTTGATGCAAGAAAAAACAAAAAACATTGTTGATGTTATATTAGCAGAAAATGAGGCTGCACTTTTATTTGTCCCAGAGGAAGCATGTGCTTCACTTCACCCTCCCAGTGTGAGTAGCATCATGTTATAGAGGGAGACCTAACTAATGGCTGGAATTGGGCATGACTGGAGTAAGGGACTAAATTACAATAATAAGAAGAAGAAAAAGAAGGAGATATGAAGTTTTTCTTTATAATGTGCTGACCCTATAAACAAATAAAAGTAAAGCTACCCATGGAGATAACTGAACAAAGAGAGAGACGTACAGGTAATCCCTCGCTCAGAGGAGCTGCACTGGAAACTGCATGAGGCGAGCAGTATGGAAAGTGCTTATTGCCATTGGGAGACTATATCTGATCATTTGCAGCAGTTTTCTTCTGCAAGCCCCAGCATCGGTCAAAGCTGTACTCACATGAAGGACAGCGTGTTTGTGGAGAGCCGGCCAGAGCGGCCAACTCCCCTCCCCGCTGAAGGAGCGAGTCAATCACACCGGCTTTCTCTCCCCTCAATCACACAGTGACCTCACTGCCAGGCTGACAGTTGTGTGCCCCTGAAAAACTACAGATGAGTTTTATCTAAAGCTCAGCCTTGCTGGACACTTTCACACTGTCAGAACTGGGGCAAAGTAATACAAATTAAAAACACCGGACCGCCGATATTTCAGCAACTCCCAAACGTTTTCTTACCTTGAGGGCACTTTTGCGGATGAGAAGAAAGTGTGTTGCTGGGGCTGGTCCTGAATTTACAAAAAAAAAAAAAAAAAAAAAGGAAGAAGAAGAAAAAAGCCACCGTAATGCAGGCCTAGGCAGAAATGTAGCCTTCTATACTTCCATTACAGCCCACATATAATGTTAGCCTCTGATAACACTCCCTAATGGACTCGCTCTCAGTCCGTACTGCTCTCTGGAGGTAATAACCTTTGAGAAATGTCGAAAAATTGTTGATGTGAATAAAAAATAGAGGCAATAAACTAAATAAAAAGCATAATGGGTGTTTGCCTAGTGCGGCGTTTGTGAACTCTAATGGCGCTGACTGATAACCTCATGTCGTTCTGACATATTAGCTATAAAACAGCCGCTTTCTTTTTTTGTTTGCGGGGAGGCGATCTGCAAAGTCTGTGCCTTGGCTTTTTGTTGACTTAAGTGAATAGTGTGTATAAAAATGGATGAATCTGGCCAGTCTGGATGGCTAATGTCATGACTCCAGGTTGGCAGATGGCAAGAACAGTTAGGGAGCTCATTAGACCAACCAAGCAGGCAGTGCATCGTTGCAAAACCTTTCATTAAAGTTCCATGGCTGGAATAGTATGCTGCCCCAGGATTGGTCAAAGTCAAGAGAGGAGAAACAAGTGTTGCGCTGGCAATATTTTTTGTGTGTTTTTTATTTGTTTGCACGACAAGATGAGAGAAATAATAGGTGATGAGGCTGTGTCGCCTGGCTAGATACGAGCGTCCATGCTGAGCATAGCAAAGCAGATTGAAAAGGTCTGGGGAGCGTTTTCAGTCATTCTGCTTTGTAATTAACTGAAATTTGTTCAGCACTAATGCACTGTGGTATGGGAGAATGTGAAATAAATACATTTCCTTTAAAGGGCATGCTTATCGATGAGCTCTGCATGTGTGCATGTGTGTGTGTGTTTGTGTGTGTGTATGTTTGTGTGCTTCCCTGCCTGTGGCTGGAATTAGTTTCACCTTCATTTTGGCATTTATTTTATTTGTATCTTTAACGACGTGAAAGCTAAATAGACTGCATTTGTGCAGAAAGCCTTAATACTGCACCCTCAAGTCAGTATGAATTCATTATATATATATATATATATATATATATGTATATATATATTTAAATATTAAGTGAATTTGTATTTGAGGCGGGGGGGTGGGGGGGATCTCTTTACTATCAAGGGCCATTCCTGTTTTTATAACATCCTTCGAGGGCTAAATGCTAAATTATTGAATGCATACATCTCACTAAACACTCTAATGCATGGCTGGAACTGCTTCTCGTAAGCCAGGCTTCTGATGTCAGATGGAGATGATGTTGCTGGTTTTCCTGGTTTGGTTCTGTCACTTTTTAGCGCATTTGAGACTTTGTAAGAGTCTGTTTTGAAAATAAGTGCTCACAGTGGTGGCTTGTCCCAAATAGAGAAACTTCAGTGCCTGTCTCCTCAGGGTGGAGAAATCCTCAGGACATAGTTTATGGAACTGGAGCAGATTGAGTCTGTATGTAGCTTTGAGCTTGTCGTCGCTTTGCAGCTCAGTGGCTCGTGTTGTAGGCTGTCAGGCACGTCAGCTGGTTCCACATTAAACAGAGAATCAAATTTGTTCTCTTCTTTTTGAATACTTTTAATGTCCTGAAACCGTATCGCCAAACCCTGAAAGACGTTTTTCACGCTCGCTTCGGAACAGTTTTGCTTTGTCCGGTGTTGCAGCTCCACAGAGGCATTGAGGCACTCTGTCATTCCTTTTGAATAAGGTTAGCTATTAGCTCACTTGCTACAAAACCTGCCTGCATAACAGACCCCATTTCACAGAATGAGGTCTTGTGAAAGCTGCTTGGTGGTCACCCAAACTCCCAAGCTCCCACACAAACTCGTTAACTTTGTCCAAGCGCCTTTGTCCTTGCAGCTTATCCAGTTTAGTGTAGTTTGAACAGTGCAGATGCTTGACATTGGTCCCCTCAACCCAGGCACAAAAAATACAGTTTGTTCATTTCTTTTGGAAAGTTTTATGTTATTCTCCAAGTTTTTTTTATTGTCTCATGGGCTAGATACACATACTAATTCTGAGAATTTTTAAAAACAAATTATATTTTACTAATTCATTATATTTCCAAATGTTTTGTGCTTTATTTTGTATTTTAAAAGAGATCATGCAAGTGCCAGCGTGTAATGCCACTGCAGAAAATGCACACCCTTGAGTTTTTGTACAGTAAAAACAAACCACACAAGTATCTGGTTCAGCAATAAATGGGAAAAAACCTGTATTAATATTTAAAAAGCGTTCTTAACAAAAATGTTTCGCTTTTAGTGGGGAACCCTCAGGGCTTTTTAGGCCTTGAGAAAAGTTCTAATGATTTTTGGGTACTGACAGTAAAATTATGGTTTTATTAAAATGCACCTACTGTTTGAAACAATAGGGCTGAAGTCTGGAAAAATCTGCTAAACAGATTTACCTCCAGTATAATTAGGAAGCGCCTTGGAATCAACCAGTTGGTTTTCGAAGGGTGGGACCATGGAAAAAGAGAAAATGTCGCTTGTAGTCTGTGGTCTTTAAAGTGGTCTTCAAGATCCCCCAGACAGCCCATGTTTTTTGCTCCAGCCTTACTCTCAAAGCATGAGGATGTGGGCTGTCTTGGGAGGTCCTGAGGACTGGTGTGAAGATCTCTTGACCTTCTGGATGTTCTAGATGCATCACTGACAGTAAACACGAGCAGCATCCTGGCCTGTGGGTATCTTTCTTTCTTTCTACTAAATGAAAAACAGCGGCAGCACTTTACTGAAGAAGTAACTCTAGAAATGCTACACAAACAGTAAAACGTATGAAAGAATGTATGTTAACAACTTCAAATAAAACATAGAATGTATTCCATGTTTAAAGTAGAACAGTCAAAAATGCTTGCAACACCTTTTAAATACTAAAATACTGATAACATTCTATAAGAGCTCTAGCAGAAATTAGAAAATGTGTGTTTTTCCCTTGATTTTTTAATGTTTCTTGATATTTATGGCCCAAACTGAAGGCAGTTTGTCACTGTTGAAGGTAGTACTAAGATAGGCTCTTTCACTCGACTCTTTTTGTTCCATATGGGACAAAATGATCTGGGTTTTACATTCTAGAGAAGAAAAATCCAGGCAAATATCCACTGATGTATTCTTCACTATACGACTCTAAAGGACCCTTATGTTTTTGTGGTGTAACATCGCAGGTGGCATCACTGGTTTGGTTAATTTTTAAAATCTACTCTAGTGTTTTTCAACTACATTGATTTCTGTCACATCTGTAACATGTTCTCAGTTATCACAGACTGTAATTTAGACACATCGCCCCTGTACTTACAGGAGCTGAAAACATGTTGAATCACACAATGCTCTTATAACTAATAGCTAATGGGCATTTCTTTCAGCACCTGCTCATGGTCTTCCATTATAGGTGTGTTTTGAATTGAACAGTAATTGACTATATGGTGCAGATGCAGCAGATTAAAGAAAATGTCTCAGAGGAAAACGTTCTTGCTCAGGTGTTGATCTTTGATTGCTCAGGAGACTTAACGCTAAAAAAATCCTAACGAGAAACAGTATTAGACAACAAAGAGGCATGAAATATTTCTGGCCCAGATAAAAATGATAATATTTATTCAGGGCATCAGTGAGAAGGGTTTCAAAGAAAAAAATGTCCAGCCTTGGTTGGACAGTAAAGTTATTATTCTATTTATTTTTCTCTCACTGCTCTCAAATGAGAAATGGTGGAGTGGTAGAGGTCTTTTGTTCAAGGAGACATATATCAAAGTGATAGGAAATGTAAAAAAAATATCACTGTTACTTAAGAGAAACTACAGAGAATTTATCCATAGATGTACATCTATCTATCTATCTATCTATCTATCTATCTATCTATCTATCTATCTATCTATCTATCTATCTATCTAATCTATCTATCCATCTATCTATCTATCTATCTATCTATCTATCTTTGTTCCACAGTTCCATGCCCATAGTAGCCACTTACAAAGGTTGACAGCAGCTAACATGGGTGCTCTGAGCGGTCTGTGGCTATGGAGATTCATACTCAGCAGGGTTTTATGCTCCATAAACAGCATTCAAAATTTTCTTTTCTGTGATTTCTGCCACAGTGGTCCATATTGGGTCAAAGCAGATAGGATTGCCTTCAATGCCCTCCTGAACAGGAGTCTCACTCTGTCCAGCATGCCAACATATACTTAGACAGACAGAGAGAGAGAGAGAGAGACAGAGACAGAGACAGAGACAGAGAGAGAGAGAGATGAATAGATAGATATTTCAGTTATTTTTATATGCTAGGAGTTATATGCAAAAATTTGACATATGCACTCTGCTGTGGGGAGGAATAACAAAACGCAATCAATAAAAGGTTAAAAACACAAAAACAAGAGCATGTGTTCAAAACACAAGTGTCAGATATCACGGCCTTATAAACATATATTTCTGCATTTAATGTACAGTACTATCCATTACAGATCCAACTACAAGCACTAAAAATGTATTTTTTGTAGTTTCCGCAAAAATACTAATGTGGTATGATTCTGCTCTGGATGTGTTATTGAACGGCACCTCTGAGGTGGTCGGCTCTGTTGTCCCTGGCCATTACTATCATAACCTCTTGATTTGGAGCAGCTTTATTGCAGCTCGGCTCTGCTTTGAAAGCAAGAACACCTTCAATTCAGAGCCGCCGATCGACGCCTTTGCGATGCAGTCAGTCGGCAGGGCTATTACGTGAAGTGATTTTCCTATGGTAGCTCTAGGTGATGGCTGGGTGGTGGGTGGTGGGGGGTGTAAAGGCAGGAGAGGAGGAGGGGAATGAAATTCACAGCAAGCTTGAGCTCAGAAAGCCAAACTATTTACACGGAGCAGCAGCCTCAGAAGCTGCGCTTTCGCCTCGGGGCGGGAACTACTTGAAAGTAAGCCGCAATTCTCTTTGATGTTTGCACCAAATCTAAACACATTTTAAGTATTGCTGCGCACGAGTCAAGGACGGGGCTAAATTGAGAAGCAGCGGATTGTTTGGACGATACCAGAAATAAAAATAAAAAATTCCAGAACATGAGGTAGTGTGTTAAGGATGTCTTAACAATATGCTCAGGAGATGGGCTGCCACTTTGAGTGACGACAGGTTTGCCACTTTTCCCTCTCCACCGTGGCTGCAGATTGGTCTCGCCAAAGAAGATTAGTGGTGTAACAGACACGTAACACTTGGAGCATGCTCAGTTTGTTTACCAGGCCTGACACAAAGAAGGGGAGGATTCTGAAGCCAATCAGCTTGTGCGCTCTAACAGCTGTCTCTATGGGCCATTTGGTTTAAGGCTTATTTGGTGTTGCGTGGAGTGTGGAGTGTGTTCAGCATGGCAATCTGCTGTCATATCCCACTAACTTATTTGCTACACCCGCTTCAGTGTCTCTCAGGGCTGACACATTGCAGATTGCTAGCAGCAGGGAAACCAAATGACACACTCACACACACACACATGCACATTCTTGGCACTTCATTAAGTACACCTACCTTGAATCTACATTTATTGTTTATTGAATCAACTCCACTTACTGAATAGAGGTACTTTGTACATTAGTTTATATTTACAGACTGTAGTCTCTCTGCATTATTTGTTAGGCCTCTTTTAACCGGTTCATCAGCGGTCAGGATCCACACAAGACCACAAGTGAGCCGGCATTATTTGTGTGGTAGATCATTCTCAGCACAGCAGGGACACTGACATGGGGCTGGCATAATAGTGTGTGTGTGTGTGTGTGTGTGTGTGTGTGTTGCACAGGCTGAATCACACACAGCAGTGCTGCTGGAGTTATTAAACACTATGTCCACTTTCTTTTCACTTTATTAGACACATCTAATCTTTTGGTCCAGCATTCGGATGCAAAGTTATTGATGATAGTTTCTCTGGTGCTGCTCAGGTTTTGTTAGTCACCCTCTGGTCCTTCATCCATGTTTGATATATTAGGTTGGTTGCAGTATTTTCAGTCTAGCAGAGACTCAGAGGAGGTATAAAAACAGCTGGGCTAGGTGTGTTTCTGCAACACACACTCACACGCGCACACACACACACACACACACACACACACACACACACACACACACACACACACACACAC
>JBBJLR010000040.1:9965927-9981669 GCA_037577145.1 Brachypetersius gabonensis | reverse complement strand
ATGTATTTTAGTGACAAATATATTCTGATATTCCTATTCCAACTTGTTTAATCAGACCACTGCACCTCTGAATATATATTGCATTCTTATGTGTGTCTGGCCTTGTGTGTTCTGGATATAGAGGTCCAATCAGTATCAGCGATCAGAGAAAACCCTGCATGTGTGCTATAATAGAAACAACAGTAGTAAATGAAAAAAAAAAAATCCATAACTGATACCAAAGAGGTCAGCCAACAGCATTATGAAGGCAGACAATATAAATAGCACTGCAATATTGTAAATGTTTATATAGAGCTTGCGTGGACGTTGCACGGCAGTTCTGAGATTTATGGGCCGCACAGTAATATGCTGAAGCTGGCACCAGGCAGTGGGTAATATTTCATGTAAGTTATCATGTTGAGTGTAAATTTGCAGTGAAGTATATGGCGGAGATAAAATGTTTTAGTCCATTTCTTGTTCCATTCTGCGCCTTCCTCTGAGGATCGAGAGCATGCCGCAACATCACACTGCTTGTGTGAGCTGCTGAAGCTGAGGCCAGTGGAGCGTAAGTGTCTGCTGCCAGCCAGTGACGTTTATGAACTTTTTCAGAGGCTAAACTAAAAACTCTTTTGTCCCTCCAACCAAATACCCTCCACTACTGTGGACTACAGAGGTGAATAGGCTACAGCAAGAAGAAGAAGAAGAAGAAGAAGAAGAAGAAGAATATAAATGTATTCAGTAGTATGTGTTAATAGCAATAAACTGTAGCAATATGTAAGTACCTATATTTTAGTGACAATGTGCCTTCAATCACATATCATATGTCAATAGGTATATGTCAGCAGCCATGTGTTAATTTCTATATTTCAGTGTATTTCATTAAGTAGATGTCAGTAGATTTATATTAGTAGTTATATGTCAGTATCAATATCTCATGCATTATATACCAGCACCCATATTTGTCATTAGTTACTTTTTATAAATTAATCAAACTTTTTTTATTAACAAATACATTCATGAACAAACAAAGAAATGTATGAACAACATTCTAAGCTCGACATTCATCCGGATCCCAAGCCTTTTTCTCAGCCTTGGCATGGCCTCTCCTTCCACCCTTGGGCAGCAGGGAGTGGACTAACTCTTCTTAGGGAGAGCTAAGAGTGCCTACTGTTCATACACTGGAGTCCAGCCAGTACTCACCTCTTCTGTCTGATTGCAATGTGAAAGTCTTGAGATATCTCTTTCAGAGCATAAAGAGAATACCATAGGCCGAGATCTTTTTGGAATCCCCATTGGGCTGGACGGTGTGGGAAATGTGTCAGCCGTTTGCTGAGAGTGGTCTTCATGTGATGTGTGCTTTGTCCAAACCTTGATGTAATACGATGCAACACTTGCTAAAGCCTTGCTGCTAGCACAGAGCAGTGCAGCTTGGATTAAATGTTTGGCAGGCTTGTGTGTGTGTGTGTGTGTGTTTGCATGTGAGTAGGGACACCTTATTTTATATGGAAGTGGGAGAGCAAAGTGCTGGGGGATAATGAGATACTTTTGGAGACTCCCATGTGGTGCAACCATCTAAGCATCTGTCTCTGGCACTAGTGTCAGAAGATGGCAAGTTTGATCCCTGGCTATTCCACAGCTTCAATGGCCGGGAGTCCAAAAGCATAATCAGGCGGCCCTTACTGTCCCATCACTCAGCGGGATGCTAGCCAATGGAGACTGAATTAGCAGTTAGCTAGTCTCCTTGAAGTGGGTTGAGCTGTCCAGAAATGTTGCATTAGCGACACTGCATTAGCGATGGTGGCTAGATTCATGAAACTTTAGAGAAGAACAGACTAGCCGTTTCCCTCTGAGCTTGGTGGTATAGTGCTAAATACATTCTCATGTAATGAATTAAATCATAAATACAATACATTGCTTCACAAAGAAACACAATTAAAACATTGAGAGGCAAATGTATGTTTGTACGTTTAAAAAGATTGTATTTGCCAGTGTGTGTGTTTTTGTGTGTGTGTGCTGGTGTCTGTGTAAAACACCACTTGGTCTTCCCAGTGGGCTCTTTAGTGATGGATGTGTTGTGGTTTTCATATCAAGGCCCTGCTGGATGGCGCCTGTCTGTGAAAAGCACATCTCAATAGAACGATGATGAAACTTGGCCATTAGCAATGAACAGTCCCTGTTTGTCCCTAAAAGTAGCCACAGTGCTGATCTGAGGTAATCTGACTATGTCTTGGCAATACAAATGTACAGATCTATTACGGTAATGTGGCTTTAGGCCAGCTCATCGAGGTTCCCGCATGCTTTCGTTTATTTATTTAATTATTTTTTCCTCGTCCGCTTGGCTCGCTGAAATGAGCTCAGGGACTTTTCTCTTGATCAAATTTTGATGCCCTTCTGTTTGATGGAATGTGCCAAACTTCGGAGGCAGATTAACCTGTTTTGCCAAAGCCTTGATGAGATACACTCCTGGTATCTCATAGGTGCTGCCAGCAAAACAACACTAATATGTGGCCATCAGTCAGAGAGAGAGAGAGAGAGAGAGAGAGAGGGAAAAAGAGAGAGAAAGAATCTTCATACTGATGCTGTACACTAAACCATTACACAAAAAAACAGAGAAATAAAAACAAAGGGGTCAAAGAGGATTGGTGTACTTCATTAATTCTTGCACTACTACAAGATCTGCGCATGTAATAAATTGGATTAAGATCTACCAGCTTTGCTATGGGTTAATTACTATCACCCCTACTGTCTGATTGTTCATGCGTGGTTATGTGATGGAGCTCTGTGCAGTGTGCTATTTTAATGGGCCTAAAGGGCTGACCAGGCCAGTAAAGACCAGAGCGGCTCTTTCAGCTACGCATGCCCTTGCCATTGATGTTCTTCTGCCAGTGAGATATTCCACAATTACACTCTGTCATTTGACCCCCCTCTGTTTTTTTGGAAGGCGGGGTTGTGTTCTTGGATAGTTCTGACTGGAACAAGACATGTAAACAGACTATACGACTATGAGAGCAGTCTTCAGGCAGGATATTGTGTGTTGGGTTAATCTGATGTTCATTTATGTAGCCGGTCCTTCTTGAAATATCCTTTCAAATCACTGAAAAAAAAGAGATCTGCAAGAAAGTGAAAGCTTTTTAAGGGTTTAAAGAGCCTCCGCAGAAGGTGTCATATATCAACGAAATACTTATTTTCCAAAAATAAAATTTTAATTACATATCCAAGCTGAGACTCGTTTAATTTGTCTGTAATGTCTGGCACAGGAGCTTTGACAAGTTTCTTACAGAGCCTCTTGGTACATTGTGCATCTATCGCCATGGAAATAGAAGTTTATTAGGGGTTGCTCTTGTCATTTTAGTAATTTAGTAATTTTTTTGGACTGAAATAGAATGTTAAGGTTTGAAAGTGAAAGGAGCAACAGCAGAGTCTAGGAGCTGAGCTGACAGAACAGGGTCAATTAAACCGAAAAAGGAGTTGTGTAGGTCTAAAAAGGAATGGATAAAGCGTAAATTTACTCACTCTGAGTAAGAACGTTATCATTTGAGAGTAATCAGACAAGTAAAAATCCATTAAAACTTTACTAAGCAGACTGTGCATCTATATGACCCCAAGCATTTCCAATAGCTAATGTAATGAGAGTGATCACTCCTAAAAGTAAACACGCAAGAATGGAGGTCACTTTTATTTGGTGAGACCTTAAATTCCCTGAGACGTTTAACCAGCTACAGTATCATATTCCCAACTCATCATCCCGCCGCTTCATTTGCAATGTATTAAGCAAAACTCGTCGTAGCAGGTGAAGTTGATGAAGCTTGATGGGTGTAATTTTTGGATGCAGCAGCACAGCTGGCGGGGCTGTGCCCAGCATCAAGGACACCAGGGAGGAAGGTATGCAAATGCACACAGCTCTAATCAATTAGAAACCAGATGAAAATGAAGAGCACCTTAGTGACACCATAGCTGGGGAACAAAAGCACTCCATCAGAACCCACGCTGAGGAAAGCCAGATGATAACAAGTAGGGCTCGATGTACTTTTGCGTACGTCTTTTCCATCCGTTTCAGGGGCACATGGGACACATTCTGCTCGTGGGTTCTCTATAAAACTGGTACACATGTCAATAAACATGCAGTTTATTATACATGCATGTATTTCCTGCTGGATTCTTTAAAAAAGACTGTAATGGCCAATTTACCTGCACATATTATATTATATTTGAGTTAGTTTTATTTAACAGTGACAGCAACCACCAGTGCTATTGTCCTGGTGGCCCTCTGTCCAGCACACTTTGGGGATATTCCTGCTCAGACACACCTGGTCCAACTTACTTGTTAATTGCCAGGTGTTGAGAGTGCTTGAGGAAGTGAGCTCTTTAACTGTGCTGGTCACTGGCCCTCTAGTTGGGCTACACAAGGACATGACCCTCCAATATGTACTGAAAGGGTGTTTACCATTGGTATAACAGTCTTTAACTCTAATTTCAAGTGTATCAGTAAAATCTGATTTCAACAAAGAATATCAGTCTAGAAGCGATTCCTTGCCCGCTCTCTGGACCCCCTCCCACTCATGGGCGGAGACTATTTTGAAAGTTTTCCTAGGTTTAAAGCTCTTGTGTTTTTTTATTTGTGATCTAAAATGAAAGAATTTTGTTCATTTTTGTTCTTTATGTTCATTTGCAAACAATGCTTGTACCTTAATCATCAATAAAACCGGCGGAACTTCAATATAAGATGATTTGGCAGTATGACAACAATTTATTATTTGCTGTGCTTGAGGCATGGATCTGTGCCGCTCGCGTTCTAACGGTTAATCTCTCAGGATCCAATGTAAATGCCCGAGAAGGCCACCAGGCGTGCGGACAGTCTCTGCCACTATTTTGCAAACTAGCAAAAGTAGAAGAACTAAGCCTTAGAATGCTTTGGTAGGAAAGACTTTAGAATTGATAAGCACCACCATCTCTTCATCACTTTACTTTTGTTTTTTGTTTATTGTTGATGATGCTATTATTTTACTGTGCCTTTAGGCCCTTCACCTCACGAGCAAACAGTGAATAGATCTATAGACTAGATGCAGTTTGTGTGATAAGCTGCATTCTTAGTATATCAAACCAAGATTTAGACGCATTGGAAGCACATATTGCGCTTTGTGCTGCGTCTGCGCTCGTCTGTCTCACCCTCAGGCGTCTGGATTTAAGACAGTCTGTCTCTGGCCTTGGAAACAGTACAACAGATTCCACAAGAAATTGATGCTTTAGTTAAGGCACCGCTTCTGACTCTAGTTTCATTAAATTTTGTTCTGTAAAACTGACCATAGTTGGAAATTGTCATATAATGGCATATAATGTTTACTTTCTCCCAGAAATTTCATTACAGAGCCTGCCGTTTCGCTTCGAAAATGCTTTAGCAATGTTTACCCTAGCACCAAATGGGGCTTTGCTGATTTATTTACACTGTAATGAGACTGAGATAGAGAGATAGTGAGCAATGGAGGGAGGAATAAAAGATGGATGTGTGTAAATGTGTGTATTTAGCACTTTTAAACAATACGTTTGCACATGCAGGGTTCTGTATGGGAAAATTATATCCCAGAAAACAAAAATAACACCACACCATAACAAATACACCCTATAGAAACTCTGAAGAGCTTTGCTGGTTGTTTAGAATAAATGTTTAGCATTGAGTTTCTTTAAAATTGGCCCTGTTTCTTTAAAACACTGTATATGACGTCAGTTGCCGTGCTAATTAGGCTCAATTTTTGCAAAATCAGACAAATTCCACTTTAAGAATCTCCATTGTTTCCTGTTCCTTGTAGTATGTAGCTCCGGTGGGTCTGTCTTCGCTACATTCCCACATAAATATTATTCAATTCAGCTGGAGGTTATTTCCTAGTGAGCCATCTTTCAGAAAGAGGACGTCCACGGCGTCATATTTTAAGGTGCGCAACAGCGAATGTGCTTGTGGCATACATATCATTGTGCTGCACATGCTGCATGAGATTCTTATAGGTCAGCTGCATGCATTAGGCCTGACATGGCCCAAGCTGGACCCAGACAGCAGACCAAGAGCTGGAGGCCACATGTGTGCCTACATGAAGGGAGGACACATGGGGGGCGTATGGAGGGGGCGTTTGGATTTGAACCAAGAACAGCAGCGGCCCACCTTCAGAAGGGAGCGTCCCCTCTAGGCTTTGGGATGGACCGCCTTGGCCTTTTATCTTCCAGTTCAGAGCCTGTTTTTTTGCAGATAAATGCTTCCCAATCCACCGTGACATCTGTCACAATGCATCGTCTCTATTTTGATACGTACCCTCTGATCCTGCCACAAACAATAAGGAGACCACACGAGGGCCGGCCTGTCCCGTCCCCAGATGGAGAGCCAACACTCAGAGGTGCATTATGGGCAATAGAGAGCCATGGAGCCAGGGGAATATCAATAAGCTGGAGACCTGAGTGCCCGGGGGAGTTTTGGCTGGCACTAACATGCCTCTACGCTCTTTAAACAAATCTGCTAAAAAATGTTTTGAAATGATGCAATAGACGGAGCACCGTTGTTTAGGTAAATAGAACCAGTTTAGAGTATGTTAAGTCAATTCTGACATGAAGAACCTTGTTAAAAACATAAAGAACCTTCATTTGGTTTAATTGTCTTTTCTTACCCTCCTGCCAAAAAGGTTCTTTGAAGCAATGACATACATCTTAACAATTGTTCTTTAGTAAAAAATCTTCTGTTTAGTAAAATAGAAACATGTTGAATCATGAACACTAATAGAACCGTTTGAACCAGCACTCTTTGCTTGATTACTGGGTTCTTTTCTGTGATGAAAAACACAAAGTGTGCATGTTTTTTCTTTGTATTGTTTTTTTAAAAAAATGGTTTTATTTAGCACCGAAAAGGATTCCACTGTTGTTTCAGGTCAAAAAGCCCTTTTGAAGTGTTTTCAAACCATTTTTGTTAATATAGAAAACACTTTGCGATCCTCATTTTGTAAATTGCATTTGGGTGTGAGGAACCTGCACCTAATGTAATATATACCATTTTAAAGCATTTAAGTCAAAAACATTTAAGAAGCCTTCATTTTATTTCAGACAGACTTGTTACAAGATTTGCTGACCTTTGCTTGCATGTTTTGATGCATCTGGATGAGCTGTAGGACTTAAAATCCATTACACAGAGCTCAGTGTCATTGATAGAACCCTGCTTTGCATTTAGGTGGAAATCTTGGACCCTTGGACCCTTTGCTTTGTATGGTGTGGACCTTTTTACTTCATATACACATGATTAGTGTGTGTTTGGGATCAGGTCAGTGCCCTCCATTTCAAACAAAAGCCACTTGAATGCTAAGTGGTTCCCCTTGTGGAGGATATTCAACCTGCCAAACATGAATGAGTGAGTGAGTTATGTAGCTGGTTCAGTTGCATAGCAGTAGTAATAAAACATCTTAAATACTTAGTTACAAGCTTTTTGATCATTGTAAGTCATATTGTTCTCTGTCTACTTAAACATTCCCCAGAAATGATTTTACCCTGCTCACTTAAGGTAAAAGGAAACCACTCTTAAGATGTTTTAAGCAAGCGACCACAGGTCTTTCAGGTGTTCCACATTGAATGGAAATTTTATCTCTGTGTTATTCATCTGTGTGAACAGAGAATAACTGTGGAAATATTAAATCAGCAGAACGTAATCATGGTTTTAGGGCAAAGACAGATGTAAATAGCCCACACTCTGTAAAACTCAAGGTCAGCAGTAGTGAAAAGTCGTGTGCTGTCTGTACAGCTACAGTCTCTTAGTAACCTGCTTTTCTGCCATTGCCTCAGGGCTCTCAGTACAGCAGCACAGTCTCACCACCTCAGGCCTGCCCACGTTTTTCAAAAGAGGGGCTGAACCCAATTATCGGCCAAATTAAAATGAACGGACTTGGCACGGGGAACAATGACTGCTGCGACTTCACTCCACGAGCTAAATGGACCACACCAAAAAAGCAGTTCCCTGTTTTTTTGTATGGTGGCTACAGGCCAGAAAGCAGTATGGGGGGTTAAGTGAGAGGCGGGTGGGATGAAAGTGTTTCACACTGTGTGTGCTCTTTGTTTCAGAAGACAGGAAGCTGTTTGTGGGGATGCTAAACAAACAGCAGACAGAGGAGGACGTCTATCGCCTGTTCGAGCCCTACGGAGTCATCGAAGAGTGCACCGTGCTAAGAGGCCCCGATGGAAACAGCAAAGGTAGGACCATTTCTGTCTACGCATAATGACAATTGGAGCCAAGAATTTGCTAGCAACTGGCTTTAAAAACAGCTTATTGTACCAAAATACACGTCCACAGGGGCATGTTGCTGCTGTAAGGGGGAACATAAGTGCATATCAGAGCCTGATTTGACATTTATTTATTTATTTGCAGACTCGTTTTATTGCCCACTGATGCTTTGGGGACACTGATAGACACTAATATAGCCTGACATTTAGCAAAGCACCGTGGGAGTTGTAGTTTTCCCCTGCCGGTGCTTATGAAAATTGGTGGGAGATTATTTCCACAGCTTAGGGAGTAGTTCTCCGAATCTGTAGCTTTATGGATGGGAGGAGGAAGACGACTGTCAAAACGTTTCGAGATTTTTCCAAAGACGGCTGCGGATGAAGGACACCTGTGCTCAAAAAACACTCTACAAGAACTGTATTAAGATACTATGAGATTTCCATAGAGCTCTATTACACTTAATATTCTACAATAACCTATAATATAATTTAATAATGGATCATAATCCTATAAGGTAGCCTTACAGTGATCTATCTAGTAATTGCCTCTAGTAAAATATTTTTATGGGAGTCCTATAGGGGTTTATGTAGTATTACTGCATGAAGATATCTTCATTAGAATAAATGAAATGGCATTTTAGCAAAGTGCAGGCATTGGGAATGTAAAGATGCCCTTGTGATGGATGCACAGAACAAATGAGTTCAAATAATCTGTTGTTGTGGGGTTGTGTTTAGTATGCACAGACAGGCACATTTCGCTAACTAGCAGGCTTTTCTGCTTAATCAGTGCAGTCTGGAGCGCGCAGCCTGGAGCCCCAGCAGCCTGCGGAGGGCTAGCCTGCTGTGCTCCAGCAGCTTCACAGCCCAAATCTAATGTTTTGACGCGCTTCTGTTCACAGTGTTTAATAGAAGTGTTTGTTTGTGTGTGTGTGTGTGTGTGTGTGTGTGTTTCCAGGCTGTGCTTTTGTTAAGTTTTCCACGCATGCTGAAGCTCAGTCTGCAATCAGTGCCCTGCACGGCAGTCAGACCATGCCGGTGAGTCCACTCTCTTCCACTATCTCTATAATTTCTGCTGTTTAAACTGTGACTCTGGATGGAATTACTTTATTGATCCCCCATAGTGGGGTAAAAAAAACACTGGACACATTACACACATTTTAACGCAGAGGCTGTGCTTTAAAGCTGGCTAGTGAGTTGCTTTGTAGACTTATAGTATCATATATTATAGGTGTGAAACCTGTCAAGTCATGAATTGAAAAATGCATGTAATTATAATGTCCACGTTTTTACCATGTTTTTTCAGGGTCTTCGGGTTGAATCTCGAGAAAAAAGTTTTCAGTGACTGTCAAAACTCACAGATGAGTTTGCAATGAGGATACAAGAAAACACAACTACATAAAATGTCCACTTTTCTCCCCGATTCTAGTTATTTTCAGCTCTGGCCGCAGGCTAGATTTCCCCCAATAACAATACACACTACCTCTACCACCCAGTACTACCAGGAAGGTGAAGGCAATTACAGTACGTTTCCGCTGTGTAATATGAAGCACCACTACATAATTTCAAACTATGGCAAGAAATATAACAGACATTTACTATTGTAGCTGCCCACAACCCCTTAAATCCCCCACTAAGCATGCTTGTAAAACCTTGAGTGGATACCACTTCTGCAACACAGTTTTTGTGCATTATATGAGTAAACATGCCAAAAAGAAGCTCATCCTTGATTTCATCCTTCATTACAAAAGAAAAGGACCCCAAGACACAAACACACACCTTGCCAGGAGATTAAAATAATTCCCGAACAGAGAAAACATTAGTGTGTTCCTCTCGCCAACAAACTGATCTTATATTAATTTAGTGGAATAGGTGTGTAGTCGGCAGGTCTGTGCGTGGCGGAGCTGTGAAAAATCTGCTGTTTAGTGCATGCTGTTCGGCACAGGCTTCACACACACATACACACACACACACACACACACACACACACACACACACACACACACACCATTCAGAGCTCGAAAACAACCCTGGAATATTTCGCTTTCACGACTGCTTCGTTTGCTACAAAAGTCCTGCTGGCTGCCGAATCACTATGTGTGGCTTTCTGGGGTGGAGGGAAGGGTAGGAGGGGGTGTGGGTGCTTTTATAGAGTGATAGAGAGGGAGAGAACAAAAGACAAATGCGCTGGACATGCCAAAGCTTATTTGGATGTTAAAAAGACAGATAGTGAGAGAGAGAGAACGAGGGACGTGCCGTCAGCCTTTGGTGTGGCAGTGGGGTCAGTGGAAGTGCAATACATGAGCACTGAATAGTGAAGCATGGTGCATTTGTGTACAGATATAACCACTCCCATCTCTTTCTCTCGCTCTCTCATTGTCCCACACACACACGCACACACACACACTCTCACTCACACCACGCATGCATACCTCCTCTCTCCATCCTCCCGGGATATTAGGCAATAGACTTGTTTACCTCACCTTTCACCAAATCGGCTGGTGAATTATTCATTGGTGTATAAGCAGGAGGGCAGAGAAAGAGTGATGGGGAGAGAGAGAGAGAGAGAGAGGGATAGAGGGAAAGAACTGAATGCTTATGTCATTCTTGTAGAGTAAAATCCCTTATCGCACTGTGTACCATTGGTGCCCAGAGCCACAGGTTAAGGTGGCTGGCCGGCTGACCCTGCCCTGCTCCAGCCTCTGTTTACCCCAAGCAGGGTCTCCTTCATTCCACAGCAGCACCGCGGAACATGGAACAAGGTCATCAACATTCAAACCTCCCCAAAGCCTCCTAGATTCTGGTCACTCAGTTCAAAGTCACGAGGAACTGCAGTCTGAACCATTCTTTAATTTTTAAATTTGCCATCAGAGTTAGTTCACATTTCACCAGTTATGTTCAGCGCTGGAGATGATGCAATACAAAGTAATGTGGTACAATAATCAAATCAATTTTACCTGTAATGAAAGACTTAGAAACCCATTACAGTTCAAATTCTTGTAATCTGTCTGTCCTATTACATAATTTGCAAGCGCTGACTGTGATTTGAATTTGAAATACAAACAGGGCAGCTTGAGGGTGGGGAAGAACGTTTTCGATGCTGATCAAATCATAATCCTTATATACTTTACAACTTCATATTGAGGCTGTTATTCTCCTGCCTGCCTTCTGGGTGTTCATCCTGCCTCAGCTGGTCATTTAAATCAAGCATGGCTTCTGTGTGTCTCACTCATATCTGTGATATAAAGTGTTTAGTTGTGTTTTGCAATTTACAGCTGATACAATTGAGAGGGCTATAGAGAGTAATGCAGAAGTAAAGTAATGAGCAGTGAGATTCCTTTTTCCAGGAAGTAATGAGTAAAGTAATCTCATTACAGAGAAGTAATTAGTCTTACCTTTCTTGAGTAACCACCCCAGGTGATTATGTGACACAATTAAATAGCAGTGAAGATTATGAGTTGACATGCTTTCCTCTTAAAAATTTCAATTTAATAATAAACTAGGATTAAAATATGCTTGCCAGCTTTAGCCAAGCTGAGTAGATTCATTATCATTTCAGCCACTTATACAGCACACAGTGACACAAAGCAAGTCTGTGGTGAACCACAATAACAAAAACAGAAACACCACAAGACTGTATAAGTACAGACTGAACAAAATGCACAGAGAGTAAGAGACGGAGAGCATGAAAAACACAAGAGTAACAAAACAACAGAGCAAAGACGACGTTTAGTGCAGTCGACAAAAGCAGCTACAGTACAATTTTAAATTAATGGAGTATTATGACAGTTACAGTCTTCTGTGTGTGATGGAGTACTGACTCCATCTCTGGTAGAATCTTAGTCTTAGTCTGAATTTTAATTCTAGCCTTACTAGCGACACATTTTCTTGTGGACTACAAAGCTGTACATCACTCTGGATAAGAGTGTCTGCCAAATGCTGTAAATGCTGTAAATGCACTGTATTCATAAAGTAGATGTAAAGCTAGACAATCATGGTATGAAGTTCAGGTCTAGTTCAGCTTTTGCAGCACTTGCCAGATTCACCTGACTGTGTTTTTGCTCCAGACACTCTGTAAAGCATTTCATAGCCTGCCTTGTTGCTGTATAATATTCCATTTAATTTCCTGCTCTGGTTTCCATAGTAGTGACAGGTGCTGACAGAAGAGTTTGCTTAGGGATAATGTTTGGAATTTGTTATGGGCCTGCTGTCACACCACCTGAGCTGCAGGTCTGTCTGACCACCAGAGCTGCAGGTCTGGTTTTTTTTTGTTTGTTTGTTTTATGCTGTGCTAGATTGGAAAGTCAAAGTGAAATGAGCCAGGTGTTGCAGGGAAAAAAGTGCTATTATCAACAAATAACAGAGCCAATCAAATCAGGCTTCAGTACTGTTGAGTAAATAGATCACAAATATGAGTGCAAGGTCTGAGGAGACATACAGTACAGTGCGAGATGAACATTTCATTTTTGTTTTTGGATTCCTTTTTAGAAGGAAGAGAGCGAAAGGCCCAAAATCAGGGTTGGGTTGCAGGTGGTGTAAGCAGTTTGATGCTGAAGTGTTTTGAATGTGAACACACTAACTCACAGAGGCACTATCCCCTTAGGCAAGGGTCACTTCCCTCTGGCGTAGCACAGATCCTCTCTCTATGCATTATATTCATGCACACATGCATGCATGCACACCCAACCCCCGCCCGCAAACCTCCCTTACTGTCGCAACTTCCAGAGTATAGGTCAGAACACACACACTGATCCGATTTTCCAGCTCGAGAAACTTGCTCTAAATGTATTTTTTGACTGTATGTGACTGTAACTGAACTGTCTGTGTCTGTGTATGCGTATGTGTGTGTGTGTTTTTGTGTGTATGCCTTTTTTCAAATAATTCTGAATAATTCACTGTTTCATTGAAAAAAAGTCCTATTTGCACCAAATAATTGTGAGGGGGAAAAACTGAAACCCCCACTGTGTGCATATTTTGAGCCGTACATGTCTGTCAGTGTGTGTGAGTGTGTGTGATTGTGTGTGTGTGTGTGTGCGTGTGTGTTTGTGGGCCTGTGAAACAGCAATGACGGGTCAGGTCAGATTCCTGCTCCGAGCAGTATCTCTATTCTAGGCACGCGTGCCCCCTGTGTGTCTCCTCCACCCCCCACAACACCCCCCAAACCCCCCACGCCTCGGACGTGGCACAATTAAAAATTTACACCCTTGAGCTGTAAAGCAAATTGCCAGACTTCTGGAAGGGCCTTGTACAGCGGACGTCCTGGGACGGAATTACATTCAGAGAAGGTCGGGGTCACGCCACTCTGACCCCTCAATTTCGACTGAGTACACACGTTAGGGATCGGCCCCTATCTTAACAAATACAGGCGCCAAAATGAAACTGCAGAAGCTATCTGATATTAAGATCGGCTGTGCTGGGGCATTCATGCTCCTGCCTGAGGAGAAATGCTGTTGGTTAGGGTTGGATTTTCGTTTCTTTATAACAGCACAGCTATATATGAAGACCAATTTTCACACAATGCCTGGTTCGGCGTGTAATAGCTGTTGTTGTTGTTGTTGTTGTTGTTGTTGTTGGTTGTTGTTGGTTGTTGTGGTGGTCAGGACGTTTGTGTACACACTGCTGGGATATGATAGTAAAATAAAATAGTAAAAATAGCGCTATACCCCACTTCCCCCCACCCCACACCGTCTGTATTTAATCAAATAAATGTATGCACATAGTAATAACTCTAATTATACCTTTAGTTAGAAGTATTCAGAAGCTGAGTTATTGCTATAACATTTAAATGCATTTAGTTAAAGTTACATATTAAATGTCTTGCAAAATATGTTTTGATAGTTTTACTTCTACAAACACAACTGATTACTCCACTCAAATTTAAAGGACCCATATCATGGAAAAATGTTCAGTTTATCAAAAAGAAAAAAACACATAAACATGGTTAAAACATAGTTAGGGTTCCAAAATATTCTAGTCACTCTATAAGATCTATTGATGGAAACAGAGCTGTAAAGGAACTTGTTTTAATAGTTTAATTTGTGATGTCACAGAAAGCAACTTATTTACATATATCACGGATAAGTGCTGGGCAATCAAGCAGAAGTGATAAGTCTTTCAGCCCAGACAACTTATTGAACAAAACACAATACGGGGCTGATGAGAAGTCAGGAGAGTTCACTTAAATATACCAGTCTTGAAAGTTTTAAATCTAAGCAGGAAAGGGTTGCAGGGGGCATTTTTTGCACTTAAACCATCACAAATCTTATAAGGGGTCCTCAGGCGTAGGTCAGCGTGTCCATATACGTCAAACAGGTAGTTGTCTACGGCAGATCTTTAGGAAGGTTAATAGAACCTTGTTGTGATCACAACCTCTCAGAAATATGACAAAGATTGCTCTCACGGTACTGTTTTGCAAACAGGAGGAGAGACTTAACCACTAGGGAACAACTGTATTCCCCCAACTCTACAAAACAACAAAAATGTAGGGTATGGACCCTATAAGGATTTGCATTGAATTAAATGAGTTTCAAGTGAAAGATAATGAATATAAAATCAGTGATTAGTTATATAATACGTCAGAGGGTTAAACGCACTTTTCAAGAAAATATACTGATCTACAATGTACCAGCAGGTAAAAAGGTATATTAGCTGTAAACATAAAAATGTCTGGTGTCATATAACAGAAGAGGAGAACATGAAGGGAAATCAAGAGTAGAACAATTCTGTATAAATAAAGTGGCCATTTTTTTATCACACATGAACACACCACAGCGAACAGTGTGACATTGTTCTGTACCAAGTGAAGCAGTGGTGCCACCGGCAGTCCTAGGATTCGAACACATGACCTTCTGGTCACAGGGGCAACTCCCTAATCACCAGGCCACCAGCTCATGTATGTCTCATGTAGTATTTCAGTATCCAGTCTAATCTTTATTACAGTTTTAGAAACAGTGCTGATATGAAGGAGAAAAACCTCTTAGGTCACATAACGGGTGACAGCAACGTTGCTATGGTGCTCAAGAGATGGCCCTGCAGTCCATTTCTTCTTTTTTTTATGGGACAGCAGTGGTTATGTAAGTGGACAGCAGTGTGCGCGGTATAATCCGGCCTTATTGCCTCGCAGCAAAGGCACAGAGACAGATGTGTGGAGTTGGAGTGGTGTCAAATATACGGCTTAGTTAGCTCCTTTACATCCCTCTGTCAGCTCACGGGCTGGAAAAAGGACCAGGGTGCCCTTGCACAGGGCGGCCCCATAAAGCTCCTCTCCTCCCTTTGATTCCAAGACCCTTCTTTCCTCCTTCCCCCTCTCTGTAAAAACAACCACACACTTTATTCTCACAGTTTCTCTCCTGAATCCGTTTCTTCAGGTCCTCCACGGCTGGTGGGAATTCTCCCAGCCGCTCGACGGCTTAAAATTTAATGAGAGTTTCACTTCATAGTTCATCCACCTTTCTCTCTCTCTCTCTCTCTCTCTCTCTCTCTCTCTCTCTCTCTCTCTCTCTCTCTCTCTCTCTCTCGCTCTCTCTCT
>JBBJLR010000040.1:9948680-9965827 GCA_037577145.1 Brachypetersius gabonensis | reverse complement strand
CTCTCTCTCTCTCTCTCTCTCTCTCTCTCTCTCTCGCTCTCTCTCTCTCTCTCTCTCTCTCTCTCTCTCTCGCTCTCTCTCTCTGTTTTCTCAATCTCTTTCTCTCTCTCTCTCTCTCTCAGCAGCTCTTATATTAATGTGTTACCCCTACTGGGAGACAGCAAACATACAGGAAAAAAAAAGATCTGGCAAACACTATCAGCCCTGTTGTTTCGCGACTAGAAGTGCACAAACAAGGCATTATACACTCTAGAACATAAAGGTTTCTTAATGGGTTTTGGCTTGAATGTAGGGTTCTATGCTACAAAAAAATAAAACCTTGACAAGTAAAATCATCTTAAAATCTAGTCGATCTAATATTTCTCATTTTCTTATTGTCATGAGAATAAGATCAATATTAAAAGATTGGCTGTTTTTATTACTAACTTTGAGTCATTTTTCTACTGTCTTAGTCAACTGACAGGTCATTTGGCTTGAATCAAGCATTATGTCTTGAAACGAGTAAAATCTGCCAATAGAATGAAACAGAAAATAATAAAAATATCTTCACATCTAATAAAAAAAAAGGTTATGGGAAGAAACATACAGGGAAAAGCTCCTTAGAGAACCAAAACATATAGCATGGTTCCAAAGAACCCTTTTTGCCCTTGTATGCATCCATCACACTTACCATGTTAGAGGCACATACACAATATGGACAAAAGTATTGGGACATACCTCTTCATTACTGAATTCAGTTGGCCACTTCTAGTAACGGGTTTAATCTTAACGCTTCAGAATACCAATAACTTTTTGGACAATGCCATGCTTCCAAATTTGTGGACACAATTTGGGCAGGAACCTTTTCTATTCCAGCATGACTGTGCCTCGGTGCACAAAGCGAGCTCCATAACAAAATGGCTGGATGAGAACTTTACTGGCCACACAACCCCATCCAACACCTTTAGGGTGAACTGGAACAGAGATTGTGATCCAGACCTTCTCTTCCAACATCAGTGTGTAACCTCAAAAATGCTTTACAAACTGAATGGCCACAAATTCCCACAGAAACTCCAAAATCTTGTAGAAAGCCTTCCACGAACAGTGGAAGCTGTTACAGATGCAAAGGGGGACCAACTTTGAGTGTAGTGTCACTAAAGTCCCTGTTGGTGTAATGATCAGGCACCCCAATACTTGTGTCCTTATTGTGTATGTGAGATGTCACCACAACTTTCGCTCTTGGCCCATACTGTCCCCACCACTTCATGAAAGATTTTTCCGCTGCCTTTTAAAAGACCAGCGCTCCCCACCATGATCAAACAAACACCATCACACAGATCCGTGCACCCCCATTTGACAAAGGCGACCCAACAATAATGGCAACTTTATCACTTAGAATTGAGCTTTTAATCTTTTAGATTTATGTAAATGACCTTTCTTCTGACTGGTCTGTTCAAAAAAGGTGCTGGGTGCTTTGCAAGGCTGCAGGGATTGCTGCTCCAAAGTGCACATATTCACATATATCAATGTATATGTTCATATATATAGAAATGGATTAATGGTTGTGATTTCAAAACTACAATGATTTCAAAACACATGGTTATATGGACTGGATCGTATACAGTACATTTTGAAACTGTAACAGTGACATTGCAAAACGATTTCCATGATATGGGTCTTTTTAAAACTGTAGAACAGAGTATTCAAACTTGCTGAGAGTTTAATACCTGCAGAATAAATTCAACAGCAGATGAAGCTTAGCATTCTGCATGGAGGGCCAATCTGATAGGCCTACTCCATTTCTCATTACTTCAACAGTCAGGCCCTGACCGGCTTTTAAAACGCCTCATTGGTCGAATATGAGTGGAATGAGCTGCGGTTTGGTATTCCGGTCCTGCTCTCTGACAGACTCCCCTGGAGTTACACCCAGCAATCATTTTAACGGGTTTTGTGATAAAAATTGGAGCGACACAAGATAAGGCCTCGTACTGACGTGCAGCCTTACACGGGCCTGGAGAGAACGAGACTGAGAAGACTGTGAGAGGGAGCTTTAGCTCAAGAAAAGGCTGTGCAGTATATTGTTATTAATTATTATTACAGTATTGGTCTTGATAATCACTTCATTATGTAAAAAAGGTATCAAACAAACCTCTAAATGGTTTATTATGTGCTGCAAGTCTCTGGCCCAATTTGTACTCATGCCAGATGAGTTTCTGTAAGTGTTTAGATGTATTAGGGCACTCGGGTCACACCAAAACACTAAATAATATAAACTAGTCTTGAAATGAGTAAAATCTAATACAAATAATGGTTTTGTGAAGAAACATATATGGAACGACTCTTCAGAGAACCAAAACATCTATAGCACGGTTGCATCCATCACACTTACCATGGACATACACCGTATGGACAAAAGTATTGGGACACATCCTCAATTACTGAATTCAGTTGCTAGATGTGTTTCTGCAAGTTTTTATATGTATTAGGGCACTCATACCGGAACAGAACACAAAATAAATTAACCTAGTCATGAAAGTAATGAAAGCATGGTCATTCTACCCATGGCAACTGAAAACCGAAACATATATATTGTAGTCCTTATGTTGCCACAGGAATTTTGCATACATGATTCGTGGTTAGCTAAAGGCAAGACAGTTCAGACATAAATGATGATAAGGGTCCTACCAACCATTTATATATGTGTATATATATATATATATATTACGGCATATTTATAAATTAGTGTTCATGCATGTTTAGCAGCTTTAATGATGGCTTAGCTCTGCTCACATCTAGCACAATCATGCTTTGTCACATATCTCTGAAAACTTTGCTGTGAAATATAACTAGAATGTACAAATGTAAATGTTTTCTCTGTACTAATTACAACATTCATACAAATGGAGCATGTTTTCTAAGTAGTGAAACCTCACTGTGTAAAACAGTTCTGAGGCCCATTTTTAAACCTATTTCTCTAAATTCAGGAGCAGAAATCTTATCTGTTTTCATCAGGTACCTTTTATTTTATTCTTGACCCTATTCTAAAAGGGTTTTCAAATTAACCAAATGATTTTTATACTAACAGTGCAGAGCATTTTCTTGAGTACAAAATACAGTAAAACAAAATAATAAGATTTAATGCATTCTGTAAATCTGTCTCTGGAAGGTGCCTACACAATCATATATACCTTTAAATGATAACATAATAGAACAGATTTTTTTTTACATATCTAATGTATATTTTAAAGAAAGAAATCCAGGCAAAATATTACTAGTTTTTTGTTGAATTGTGATCCCTGTTCACTGGATTAATGAATTACTCTTCAAACTTCAAATTAATGAATTACTCCGCACTGCATGTCACACCTTTTTACTTCGTTGTGAATCTTGGGTGTGAGCGGAATTGCTGTTGATTTGTAAATATGTTCATGCCTGTGGTTTTGCTACTGTGATTAAGTCAAAAACTAGCTGTTTTGGTACATATACAGTATATGAACGTTTAACAATGGTTACATAGTACATAGTACAAAGCATGGAAAGTGTATCAGGAATTTAACTTGCAGGTTAAATTCAACAGCAGAAGAAGCTTAACGTTCAGTATAGAGGACTGTATGCCCTGCAAAGATTACCCAAATACAGAAAGCAATGCATGGAGCTTGGAGAGCAAGCGGCAGAACCATGAAAAGAGACGTGACCTGCATGTTCTCAGCCTCTTCTACTGATGTAGTGTGGGAGCAGGGAGAGAAACTGATGATCTGGGATCAATTCCTGGCCTGTCACTTTCAGATTATCTCAGTCATATGCGCAAACAGGAGATGCTTCCAGATCCGTTTACTGCCAGTTTGCTACACACATACACCCGCGATGCCATGTTCCAGCCACAGTTCCCCATCAACACTCCCCCTCACCCCCCAAGAGGCTATTGACAGACTCTGATCAATCTCAGTGAGAGGCTTATCTCAGCTGATGTCTTTCTGCCAGATCACTGCCAAATTTCAGCCTCTTCACTGAGACAGACAGGAATACATTGAATTACAAACCATTCCTCAGCCCGTGCATTAAAGTCCTGTGGCTGGTTGCAGGACTGGCGATAAGTTATGTGCAGTAACGCTTAAATAGCATTCAGAAATCAGTACCACTTCACAATAAGACTACCCTTATAAAGGGTTTCTAAATAATGTATGACCAGGTCGTTAAATAGCTTGCAGACATCATTAATATGCAGTTATAAGCATTTGTCATACATTGTTGCAGATACTTATTAATGCTTATTAATGGATTACAAACTGTCTACAATAAGACTACCCTTAAAAGGGTTTCTAAATGATTTATAGTCAGGTTGTCAGTCAGGTTGTCATCCAGAATTCTTGTCATGTTACATAAAATAAAAAAAATAGTTTTTATATATTTGCTCAGTAGGCGCCAGTTCAATGGAGGTTATACAAAAAAGGATGTAAATAATTATATTAAGCAAATAAAATCTGCTAATAAAGTAACAAAAATATACTTAGTATAAATATGTCTACATTTATTGCACTGAAATGCAATTACATGCTTGTACTCTAGATACCTAGATATCCCATAGTTATTAACCCACCGACTGACCTTTCAATCCATTTTGATTTGTAGACAGTTATAATAGTTATATGGCTGCAATAAGATATTCAAGTTATTTAAGGAAGTGATTCTCCAGCTTATTAAAGTCTTTTTCCAGTTTTAAAGATCAAAATGGGCTTTTCCTAGTCTTGAAATGGGAAAATCTTGCTGTGGCACTACATGTTTTCTGGAGGGTACATCTTTCATTTTTGTCAGAGTGTCCTTTTAAGGGTTTGAAATCAGATTGTAAAGTCTGGTTATTTGACTGGTTACTTGAAATGAAGGAGTTGGAAAAAGTTTTTTGAATGAAAATGGTGCCTTTGAGATCCTTTCTATCTCATTTTGGGTGGGAGAATATGAAGAGGGCCAGTACAACCTGATAAAGGTCAAGTGGAATCGGTGTGAGATTTGTAATAAATGAAAGAGGCTCATGCAGCAGGTGTTTCTCTATTGTAACGTGCGCTAGAATGAAAGAGACAGGCTTAGCGGCGGGCTCTGCGGGGTCCGACTCCAAGCACGTCTGGTGGTGGCCGTGTCAGTCTGGAATCGCAGCTACACGTGTTCCTAATCCTTATGACTTTTTACAAGCGGTGTTAAGCCCTATCAAGGAAAGACTTCACATGTGTAGAAGGGTCAGATTTAGCTACATTCATTTGAAACTTGAAAGGTCACAAGGTTTTAAGTGTGCGAATGAATCTGTGCAATTTGCCCTTGTTGAATAAATAGTCAAAGTAATTCAGCGTATTATCCGAGATCTGGAACTGCGTTTTTGTGAATGTCTTTTTTTCACTTAAGATCCTCTGTCATCTGTTATATACTTGCAGCTTAAGAATACATGCTTTTTTTGTTCTGGCTGTTAAATATGATGAATGATAAAAGAGTATTAAGACTCTCTGTGCATCACTTGACACTAACTGCTCCCCTGAATAATAGGTAAGCTCTGCAGGACGATGAAAATCAGGTTAAATGTAACACGCCACCTTCGCTTCCCCTTCAGGGCGCCTCGTCCAGCCTGGTGGTCAAGTTTGCTGACACGGACAAGGAGCGCACCATCCGGCGCATGCAGCAGATGGTGGGCCAGTTCGGCATCTTTAACCCGGCCATCGCCCTGCCCTTCAGCACCTACAGCAGCTACGCACATGCGGTGAGTGCCCGAGCCCCTCTTGACCAGTGCCCAGTGCTGAGATCATCCCAGCCCACGCTCCAACTGCTCAAGTAGTCTCCTGCACCCCGCCTGCTCCGCTCACGACCAGCCAGAGATGACGCAGAGTATTCCATAGGAAAGGTGTCCCGTGTATTTATAGCCTGAATGCTCGGGTGAAAGATGAAAACACGAGGATCCACACAGAGTTTGAGTTTGTTGAAAAGTTTGGAATCACTGTTTTCAATAATATAGTAATATAACTTTACTGTGGATACAGTTATATGCCAATAATGGTTTTACAGAGAATACATGGCTACAGATTTTAATCCACAATTATATTACATATAAAAGTATATATTTATGAAACAAAATTATTCATCTTTTGTTTTATTGTTTTCCAGTACGTGAAACCTAGCAAAATAAATGGAAATGAAATGGTGATAAAATTCCATAGAATAGGACAGAATATAAAGGTTATATGGTAGAAGATCAGATTCAGTGGGGGAGGAAGCCTCAGCTGTGGCTCCTAGGAAAACAGAGAACTCAGAAATACATTTAATTTAATGACCACCCAATCATCATAACCCACTAAACCCATTTTTTACAACAATGCCCAATTGATTAGTATAGAGACTTTCTAGAGATGCTCTGTGTGCTATGTGAGGATAAATAAGCAGACAGATGTCCTACTTGTCTGGACCTTTGATGTTTTGCTGTTAATGTGACTCTCCTGTTGATTCTCTCCTGAATATGCGGTTCCTTTGAACAGATCTACCATTGATTTTCACCCAGTAGTTTCCTTCTTTGTCAGAAAGCAAGGTACTAAACTGCACGTCTGGGGTACATGCTATCACTGGAGTAGTAGACTAAAAGATATGGACCATATATACTATATGGACAAAATTATTAGGACGCCTGACCCTTACACCAAAAAGGATTTTAAGTGAAAGTGACCATTCTGTCATACGTGAACAGCACAAAATTCTCCCTCTGCATTTTCCTGTGGGCCTTCCCCTATGAAAAATGCACTTTGCAGAACTCATGAAACAGGGGGCAGTCCTGCTTGGGGGGGGATCAGGTAGATAACTTGAAAAGAAGTGATCGTTATTGTGTATTATTTATTGAATAACTTGTTTCTCTCAAAAAACTGGTCCTTTATCAGGACTTTGTTGGATCTAGCATTACAGATTGCACTGTTTAAGTTATTATTCACAGCAACAATTCTGAAAACGACAAGTGATTCCAAACTTTCTGACCAGCAGCTTGTGCACTCTATACTTGGAGTCGGCGTCTGCAGACGTTCAACTGTATATTTATTAGCACCGAATTAGAATGAACTGGGTTATATGACATGGACATGGCCATTTCCATCACCCTCATTTCCATATCACAGGCTTGCGGCAGGCGGTGTTACACAAACAGACAGTCCTGCGGTAATTACCAGGCCAGTTCTCTGTAGAGAAAAAAAATAAGAAAATAATAAATAAATAGTAAAACTATTCAATTTATTTATATATAAACTACTCTCATTACAATTCATGAAATGCGAACTGTCCGTGGGAAACGCGGGGAATGCTAATGTCCGGGATCAGCAGGCGGGCAGGACAGCCACAGTGGTTCTACAGGTAGGCAGTGACTTTTATGTGTTGTGTCAGAGGAGTCTCTGGCTCTGACAGTGTCTCCATGCCTCAGCGTTCCAGACAGACCCTCGGCCCACACATCCCGCGCACACTGCCATATGATATTACGCACGCTCCCTGCCAGAGTCTGACAGAGAAACGTGAACATCCTCATACACGACTATATAACAACATGCTCATTTTCAAATGCTGCCAAAGATGAACATGCATCGTTGTGTCTGATTCTGAAAACTGCTGGGTCCCACTTCATGTCTCTAATAGCCGTGAAGTCACACATTAACAATGTTAATTGTAATGCTGAATACATCACTGGTAGTTACATCCTTATTACTTGGATTGGAAAGGTGTTATTATAGTTATTAGAGACTCTTATTATGATGTGGAACCCACTGCTCTGCACACTGTGATTTAAAGACGTCCCCCATGTTGTGAAGAAAACTGTATGCATAATAAATGGGTTTTTTTTAAGAAAAACATGGAAAACATGTTCTTACTAGAACTGGCTATTGATTATTTTCAAATATATTCATGCAGATCTGTTGTCATATGTTAAAATAACACAGTCCTTTGACATTATTAATGTATTTATTTCGATTTTGATTTATTTTTTATGGGTTTTTTTATGTGCTTTTACACCTTCTATTGTTTTAACCTTTTTGTTCAGCACTTTTAGGAACGGTTTGGAGGAAAAAAAAAATGAAGCTAAAGTTTTGCAGCCAATGAGATGTTTATTCACCTCTGAGAATAAAGCTTTAGAGCTCCAAGGCTAATGTAGCTATGAAAGTTTTACACACCAGTTAGCATCAAGCAAATGGCATGATTTAATTGTCACACACTGTAAATGACACATAAGCAGGTCTAGGCATTAAAACAACAATATCTGATATAAATGTTTTCATTTAAATGTCCATTACCTCATGCACCTCCAGTACAAACCTAAAGAAGCAAACTTCGGACACTAAATCCTCAGTTGCATTTGGGGTGAGTGGGAAATGTTGGCCTTAAAAGGTAACCAGCCTTTTTTTCATAATCCCAGTCCACTGCCTGAATGAGACCACATTGGTGAGTTTTCAGGGTGTGGTAGTTCCATAGGCTTCTGAACTAAACAGCATCTGAACCTCCAAACTGCACGCCACGTATATGCGCCTAATATAGCGTCAGCAGCACATCAGTGCGACATCCGGATACAGATATGTGTGGCAACGGTGCTCTCGGAATCGCACATTGAGGATGAGCAAATTAGGGAGCTCCTTCACAAACACAGCTGTGCAGAGGATTAGTGGGCTGAGTTGACAGCCAGCAAATTGGATTTTAGTCAAAGCTGTGCAGGGGGGCTGCAAAAAACAAATTGGGGGTGGGGGGGCAACAGGCAACAGCATTGACAGTATGGTGCCAAAAGATGGGGCCTTTTCCCCTCCCAACAAAAAAGGTGCACCTTACTCCTCTACCTGGCAATCAGCTTAGAATCCAGCGGCACATGGATACACAGAGATATGTTCCTAATATCAAATGCGACTCTCTATGATTCTTGGAACGATGTCATGATTGCATGATGAAAGAGGGAAATGTTAATTTCCTTTTAGGCACCCTGCTGTATATCTTTAAAAAGCCTTTCTTCTCACGGCTCTTGTGTTTGATCTTGCCTTTTCCATATACAGCCATATTCGGCTGCGGCATCTTTTTTTTCTGAGGGATATGGATAAGAGGTGGCAGGGTGCTGAAAGATGCCTATTTCAGTTGGCGGTAATTGTGAGAGACGATGCATTAGATTCATATGACACCCAAATGACTTGAAAGCACTTTGACACGCTGTAAGACCAGGTAAAAATGAGGAGAGTGTTTGTTTTGGTTTTTTGGGGAAGGGGGGGAGGGGGCGGGTCAGTGCCATGTTCTGTGACTGACCAACATCGCCCCCTGTTGATCACACTCATCAGCCGTGCAGCAGTCTCATATGACCGAACTCGATCTGCTTTTGTTTGTTTGAGGAGGTCAAAAGTGTTCATCACGAAGCTGCTTGAATTCCCATGGTGCTGCGATACCAAGTCTGACTCACATACTGACTCATATACCCATATAATACTGAGCATACCATGAAAATGATTGATACACATCCTCAAGTACGTTTTTACTGAGACTTGCAATCCAGAGAGACTGGCAGAAGAGACTGAATAAGAATCACTGGTTCAAGGTTATGTAAAATGAATCAGCCAGGCTGGCCGGTGAGGGGCTAATAATTGATAGCAGTGCAGATTATATGAAGTTAGACAGTCAAGGAGAGCTGTATGTGTGTTTCAGTTCATCTACTTATATTTCCAAACCAAACCTAGGCTACAGTAGTGATGTAGACCAGTATGAATGAGTGGGTATACTGTAACATGCAAGTCACTGTCACATTGTCTCCCCTCTCCATATTGAGACAGGCGGCGCAGACACAGACTTCCATTTTTTTTTATAATCTTTATTTAACAGAAGAAACAGATATGAGGGCCTAAACATAAATCATCAGGCAAACCAAAGAGAAAGGAGTAACCACAAAATCAGGTTGCATGATGGTGGACCGACAACTAAAGGCCCACTAAACCTGAACTAAATACTACTTCCAAAAACCCACAAACCAATTGGAACTAAACATTACTTTGACTGAGCACACTGGTCAGTTGAAACACATCATACACTTACTCCAAACTGGTGTGCTCAGACATGTCAAAATAAAAGTAAACCCACAATGAACAGACAAAAGCAGCCTTGCTAGCACATAGTAAACAAAGAACTCATTGTAAGTTCTCATTATTGTAAATTAATTACTCTAATGGTTAATGGTTAAAAGAACCATTTAAAACACGATACATCCCCCAGGTACAAATAGCCCACACTGAGCTGTAAAAACACAAAAAACCCAACAAATTCATGTGGATCTGTCTTTTCAGAGTATAGAGGTTTAGCCTCATCCACTCATGTTAAAAATCCAGACTGTTTTTTGAACAAGGTGCAAAACCAGGCAGCCAATCAGAACAGGTCTCATTTACATATGCCATACTTAAATGCACAGTAATAGTAATAGCCTCGTCTATTAAAAAGATAAAGAGACATGTTGGTCATGTAAAAATGAATATAAATCCCTACAAAAATATGAAGATATACATGATATACTTAAACATATTTAAACATGAAATATAATCAGTGAACCTCAGGGAAAGAATTAAAATGTGAGAGAAATGTTGGGTCTTTAATAATATCAGTGAACAACTTCCAGTACTCTCCTAGTGGGTATATGGCGTATGCTTGCATATTATGTAGACGTCACCTCTGGTGAACACCTTCTACAGTTCAGCATGTTCAGTACTCCGCTAAACCTCAGAGCGGCCGGAGAGTGAAAGCAGGTCAAGACAATCAGCAAGGCTGGGGACCTTAATAACCAGGGTCTTCACATGCAGCTTTCTCCATTTCTCCGTCTCTGCCTCTCTATAAATATCTCTCCAGCCATCCCTAGCTTTTCTGTAGTGCCTGGGCCGGACTGCCTCAGAGGGGTCACATGTGATTCAGGCAGAGGTATGGGAGCCACGCAGCGCGGCTGGCCGGATAATTGCTGTGTGATAAAGAGGTGATTGCCTGCTGGCACCAGGGGAAACTAATGTCATCAGTCTGGCAATAAAAAAACAGATGCCTGACACTAAAGAATACCGTTGCTGGGGCAACTTCTTCCTGCAACCTCTCCCTACTTTTTTTTTTTAACTACTTTTGGAGGAAGGAAAGGTTATGACCCTGATGATGAAGACTCAGTTGAAGGCAGTTTGCCTCCCCCCCCACACACACACACACATTTCCCAGGAAGCAGACAGTTGCTTTCTATTCAAGGAGCTCAGTAAAGTAGAAGAATGAGTTTCTGGATGTGTGAGTGAGATTCGGGTGAAAGCGGAGAAATTGCTTGGGAGATTCTGAATAGTCTTGTCAATGCAGTCAGTCGATGGACCTTTGTTTTCTCTCCCTACCTCCTCTTCCTTCCCTTTTCCTCTCCCAAGAACGAATCGATGTTGCTCACTTCCCCCCCGACATAATTACATGCTTGAGCCTCCAATTTGCTGTGTTTTAATTCCTAAAGAGCAGAACGGAACGCTGCGTTGTTATCTGAAGCAATCTGGTGGCTGCCATGAAAAGGGACATTAGCCAAGCTGCGCATGGTGAGAAATTAGAATCTAGAAGCCTTCAGCTTTGCTCTGTGCTCTGCCCAAGGCCTGTCCCTCCAGCTTTTAAAATGCATTAGCAAACTGGCACCCGGCTCGCTCCAGTCAGCTTAACTCTGCAAGTCCCATTCAGCTCGCAGGCCCGGGCCATAAGATGGGCACAATAGGTCCTGATTACTGTGACACTGAGGTTTTGAAGGCAGTGAGCGAGAGAGAAAGAGAGAGAGTGAGAGAAAGCAAAGAAAAAAACATCTCATCATAGCCACAGCCTAAACTTGTTAAATGCATCAATTTGCCTTATGCTACACAAACTGTCATGGACCTCACATGCCCCTTTACCCACTGTATATTCTTCTTTCTCATGTCGTTACTGCTTTTGCTTAGCTCCCTCTTGTTCCCCTCTCCTCTCTTTACCTATAAAGCTCAATTTATCTTCCTCACCGCAAAATGGATGATCCTCATTGGTCACGTTGATAGAATTATGCAAATGAGAGGAGGAGTTAATAGATAGCGTAGGCGAGTCAGGGGGAGCTTATGGATGAGGTGCCAGCGGCTGGCGTTTTGTGGTGGGACAGCCGCTTTCAGCCTACCTGACAGGGGCATTGAGGGAAAATAATTGGCTTTTTCCTATCCAGGGACTCCATGCAAATACAGCATGGAGCACAGCGCCGCACACCTCGCAATATTGTGATTAGCATCCAGCTCGCGAGGAGGAGAGGATGCTGGATTATTGCCGGCTAAAGTGGCAAGATGGGTATTTGTGTCAGTTGTTTCGCAACGGGGGACTAAACTAATAATAGGACACAATGGGAGTCGTCCATTTGACCACCCACACCTTTACATTTCCACCCAGATGGAGCTCATTATCAACCATTTGTCCATTTTCTAGGCAGATGCAGTGATACTGGTCATGGCAACACCACATGTTCTCCTTGAAACTTGGTACCAAAACAAGATCCCTCCTCCACACAACTCTTTAACCTCTTCACAACACTGATGGAACACATTTTGGAATGAAAGACATTTGTAGTATATTAGAAGACCTGCAAGTCTCCAGCATATGGCACCACCATTAAGAAACTATTACCTAGAAGTTGGAAACAGAAAGATGAATACAATTCACTTATTAGGCTGTGAACTCTCAGGTCGTTTAAGGACTACAAGAATATGCATGTCAATTCCTCCATTAGAAAGAGGAGGGCTGACAGCTACTGAAATGTTTCTAAAGGCCTCATGACAGCACCCTGACTAGGAAGATGGACGCTTTCACTAAACATAGGTTGACACATTTTTCTCTCTTTTTCCGCTCCACTTTTTCCTCAACTCTGCCAAGCACTACCCATCCATCACTCGCTCATATAGACTGCCCCCTTCTACTAACTTCTCTCCCTTTCTCTTTGGCAGCTGATGCAGCAGCAGGCGGCACTCATGGCTGCCAGTCATGGAGGATACCTGACTCCCAGTGTGGCCTTCCCCACCACCCAGATCCACCAGATGGGGGCGCTCAACATAAACAGCCTCCCACACACCCCCATGACCCCGGTGTCGGGTGAGTTTCATCAAACTCTGGGTGAGCAACTTCTCTTATTTTCCTTTGTTGTGGGGGACATCACATTTTGGACAAACTTCCACTCACTGGCCAAATTTGTAGGTCCACCCTCCTCATCGGTCCACTATATAGCTGTAACCCATCTGTTGTCATGCACAATTTGTACACAATTTGTACCCCATTCATTACTGGTCAGTAACAGACTTTTGTTGGGAGTGGTGGATCATTCCTAACACAGCAGTGACACAGAAATGCATTAAGTGTAGAGGTTTTGCTGAGGTTTTAACACATCATTAATACAGTGTATTTTAATTCATCTTACTGATGCTTTAATGCTTTGGATCATTTACCATATGAGGCATTATCCTTTTTACTATTCACAGTGTGTGCACAGTCATAATTAGGGGTGGGAATCGAAACCCGGTTGCGATTTAGAACCAGTTTTAATCTTGCGAAGCACCGGAACTGTTTACCTACGGCGATATCTGCTCCTTTAACGATTCGTTTAGACTTTTTCCTGCGTCACGGCCCACAGCGTGGTTGAAAAGGACAGCGCATACCAATGAAAATGCCCATGCATGAATTACACTACAGTCTATACAGGGGTAATATTTACATTCTAGCACTGCAGGAACTCAGTGTAAACTGTACAGTACAAATACGGGTTTACTTTTGCATATTTGTTAAGGGTATTGTATTAAACTGAGTTTAAAATGGAATTAAAGTGTTTTGTGATCATTGTTGGTGGCCTATTTAAGCTTTACAGTAAGCACCTGCATATAGTGAAAAACTGCGTTGTGTTTTGGTAAAAAACGCATGCACATTTCTATAGTGTAAACCTTAAATATGCCCCCCAAACATGGTCCCATAACATTTCAGTTTCATTTTAAACTCATTAACCTTGAAGATATCGTGGAGATAAACGCACATTCGTTTTATACAGTACGTGCCACAAAGGCTCATGGGAGCTAGTCCTCGTCCTCTGCAGGGTTTATGTTAGGGCGGGGTGCTTAGCAGCCCAGCACTAGAGTAGGAGGGGGCGTGGCGGAACTGGACATCACAAAAGCACAAAAAATGCGAGGATATATGCCTTTTCTGCGCATGTGCAGGGGATTCCACAAAAAATTATTAGTTTGTTCTCTGAAAAAATCCACGTGAGACTGAATCCGCGACTGCTGATCTGCATAAAACTGTGGGATTACTGTACTCTATGAAAATAGGCATTTTTAGGCATTTTTTTTACAACAAAACAACACGGTTTTTCACTATATGCTGGTGCTCTTGGAACGTAACCCCCGTGAGAGCGGGGGGTTACTGTATTTTATGCTGTTTAGGAATTGATAATTGAACTGATAAGGAATTGAATCAATAAGAAGAATCAATAATGGCATTCATTTCTTATCGATTCCCATCCCTAGTCACAATTTAACATAATGCAGTATAGCACCACCCACAGCACACTGGGAAACAAATCTGAATGTTACAGAAGTCGTTAATGGCAAAGTGTAGTTTTATTACATTAGACTATATTTCCTATATTCCAGCCTTAAATGACTATGTACCTCCAAAATGGCAAAATAATATCTCCACTTAAAACAGGTAAACTGTATGGCTTGACACCTATCGATGAGTGAATTTGTCAGTATGTTTTATATCTTATATATATTATGCAAAACAATTATAGTAAAAGTCAGAATTTGTTCAAAAGCAAATGCACTATTTTGCTCCTCAATATTCAGACAGATTGCAGAACACACGTTATATACTGTGTATGTGGATGGGTGGCAATAAAAGCCAACCTGACCTTGGACCCCTATAGATCCTGTAGGTATGCAGTAGCAGAGCTGTAGAGCTGGCTTATACATTTCAGATACACCCAGATCCTGCTTATAATTCCTTCTTTGTTGGCCCGTCATTGAAAATGTATGTTAGGTTCAGAAATAGTGCATTATCTTGACCTTGACCTCAAGATCTTTGAGATCTATGGAGTTCCGTCTGCTCTACACATCAAACACCTCCGACATGTGATGCAAAAGAAAGAGATCTGAAGGGGACTCTGATATTGCTGATTCTGCAATATGCTTGTTTCTGTACTGCGCATAAACACACACTAACCAACAAGAGCTCTTTTTCCAACATATCAGCATTAAGAGCGTGCCAACATCGTAAAGAACGTTCAGTGCCGTTTAAGTAAACTATTTTCAGTAGGCAGTAAAATGACGGACTGAGTTTAATGCTTGTAGTTAAAACAAAGCTGAGGCTTCATCGGTCTGAGGTTTGAATGCAGCGTGACATCTTTTACAAGTCACCATTGGGAAACAGGCAAGTCGCCCAATTAAATATGACATGCGAGGCTGTTAGTCCCTTTCTCTCTCCTGAAGGCTGAACTCATCCATGTGTGACGTTGCATGTAGATATTGTCGTTACGTTCTTAAGATGACATACCATCCAGGCACCGCGATTAGTCATGAATCTTGTGAAGGCACAGACATCACTGGACATTTGCCTACAGAAATAACAGTCCATCAGAAATGGAGATGCATGTTGCTGTAAAGATGCCCCTCTTTGCATGTAGTTTGTCACTGACCCAGCAAGCCAAGAGCTACAATAGATACAACATATCGTTTCCTATCATTTTAATGTACTGATTTCACTTTAAAACGCAAGGAACTGGGCTGCCTTAAAACAGATAATTACATCTAATTAATATTCTAAGTAATATTCTTCCATTATCTGAACTCCTTAGGCTTAAGCTGGGTCATGGGGCTGCTGGAGCCTGTCCTCGAGGTCATAGGCCAAAGGGTAGTGATAATATTAAATCATACATGTCATACATTTGGTTTATTATTTCATTGAACTCAACATTTTAAGTTGCAGTCCGGTTACAAACATTTTAATTTAAAATGCAGAGCTACAGTGTAAGTGGCGTACATAGTTCCTGGGTTAGGTGTACTGTTCTGAGACAAATCTTTAATGGCACACAGTCAAGTTTCAATACCTGTAGTCAAATGTTTTATTCTCTACTGGGAACACACTTACATTTGACCCTTTCTGCTTATTTTAATGCACAGTTTCTATTTTTCTGCTGAGTTTAAGAAAGGAAAGCTCCATGACTGAGACGTGAACTCTGAAGTTATTTGTAAGAGAGGTTGATAGCTTAAAAAAAAACATATTTTCCCCCATATTCAGGTCAGATCTCATACCACTGTCAGCAGCATCCGATTCCTTTTGCTTGCTCCAGTATTACCCATTTTGTTTTCTCTCTGAAACACCAGCTTACTGTGGGTAAGACAAGTGTGGTCCTCTGTTAGAATTTTCTCCTTTTTGACTGGGATCAATGTCATATTAATGGGCTGCGCAGCTGCCGGGGTGAATTGGCCTTTCTTACGCTGACTTAATTGAAAGAGACTGGCGCTGCTGCGCCGTCCTGCTGCGGCCTGGAGAAGTGCTGAAATATTCTCTACGCTCCTGTGTGTGCTCCACTCCACTGATTGCCTTCTATTATTGAACCTATTGGAATCTGTTGCATTATTAATCCCAGGCCAGACAGTGTTGAAAAATATTCCAAGGACTACAATAAATAAGATATAAATAAGATTTTTTTACATTCATTCATTTATTTTGCATCTTGCTGGCAGCACATCTGATTTATTCAACACATCTGCTACACACAATCACGCGAACACACACACAGGAACACACAAATTTGTTGTCGAATTTGCTGTGGAAGCTAACACAACACTGTAAACTGTCAAATACTGCTCAAACCCCTGCTTGAGAGAGGCCAATATTTCTGTGAAGCAGGAACATCTTTGCCTTGAAACCGTACGAATTGCTGGGAATTCTAAATTTAACCAGTAAATTTGATCGGTTCTAGTGGGAAAAAACAGAGATTGCTTCTAATTACTGACCAGTGTTGGGCACATACCTTTAAAAAAGTAATTAGTTACAGTTACTAGTTACTTCTCACAAATAGTAATTGAGTTAGTAACTGAGTTACATCATTATAAAAGTAACTAATTACCAGGCAAAGTAACTACTGCGTTACTTAAAAAAAA
>JBBJLR010000040.1:9911771-9922647 GCA_037577145.1 Brachypetersius gabonensis | reverse complement strand
ATATATGTGTGTGACTTTATCAGCAAGCTGACTGGCCCATTTTAGTGAAGGGTGACTTTCTCTGTATAAAGCAATGCTGAGTATTATGAGCATTTCCCATCAATTTTCAGCCGGTGAATGGTCTCTAGTTCTTAAATGTTAATGTATTTTCCTGAAGCAAAAATGACACTAGACGAACAATGTTAATGAATTGACTGGCCTATATTTTAATTTATGTTTGTTACAAAATTGGAAACTAGAGACCATTCCCGGACTGCAGACTGATGAGAAAGGTTGTTATCAGCTGATCTCCACCTGGTGGTGAGCTGGATCAGATGGCTGGGAGGCAGCTGGACAGACCTGGAGAACCAGAGCGAATAATGAGGGTGAACAGGGAGCGCCTGGCGGAGGATCCTGCATTCAGATGTTCAGGTAATGTTGCTTAATTTTGCATGTGAGGTTTACAGTGGGTTTAAAATGCAATATTTGAACATAAAGATTTTGGGCCTGGTCATGCGTCCATGCCTCTAAACTTTCTAACAAATGGCCCTGAGGTGGCAGGTGGCCGAGTGGTTGGAGTGTTGCCTTTGCGATCAGAAGGTCATGGGTTTGAATCCCAGGGCTGCTAGCCTTACACTCCCCGGGCGCTGTGTTCCTGGCTGCCCGCTGCTTCACTTGGTGGATGGGTTAAATACAGAAATATGAAGAATATAGTCCATAAACATGAAGCTGTTTGCTTTTGCAGCCTAAACTTTGCTTCTGCATGTAGCTTTGAATTCAAGTAGCCAATCAGAATGTGGAACTCACTGAGCCAATCAAAATTCAGGATCTAACTAGCCAACAGAAAAGGGGGATTCAACAGCAATCGGAAATCGGGATTCAACTATTCAGTCAGGAGGCAAGTGTCAGGTAGCCAAGGGCTCGATAGCCAATCGGGGGACAGGACAGAGCCAAACATGTAAACAATAGGCATTATTTTAGTTGTTAGTATGGTTTCCAGATAACTTTGTCATTTTATGAGCCTAAAAAGAACAAAAGAGGAGGTAAAGACAAGCATAATTAGAGAGAAGCGTAATTAGACCACTTAAAGCATTGCGAAAAGATAGCCATCAATCTAGCAATTTATCAATCAAGGAGGAGACGTCACCTGTACCATCAATTTATCTTGCCAAATACCCTATTAATATTACATTAATTTCTTCATTGTGATTATCAATCACTCCTGAGGGTTTTTCTATCACTATTAGCACAATAATTGCCCTTGTTTATTACAGGAAAGTGAGGATGTAATGAAGCAGGTTGCTTTCTTTTTTCCATTTCTGATGGCCGGATTTTAAACATTTGAAGGGAAATCTGTGATCAGCGAGAGCTCTATTGTTTGGGGTGGGAAGAACATTTTGGAAGAACAGTTTGCCAACTCCTGTGTAAGGCCTTTGTATTAGCATATAACCCCATATTAGCAGACACCCCATATAACATATAACCACAGGGAATAAAAGAGTCTTTTGGCTGTCAGGATGTTAAGCTGAGGTTCGCTTGGGCCCACTGCTGCGCGGGCAGAACGACTCCTGACAAATTTTAGTACCCCTGAGAATTGGTCGCCTCTCCCCATGTTGGATGACATTAAAACCAAGGGTGATGCAGCGCTATGGACTAGGGAGGGAAGCGCAGATAGTAGACCCTGCAGGAATAGATTTAGCATAATTCGATGAATGAGACTGAAATTATGAGACGTTGTAACCCTTTTCATGGGTTTAATTCAGTTTTAGTGCAGGGTAGAAAACTCGGGCTACGTTTTCTGGTAGAGGTTTCTGGCTCTACAACAGCGTACTTTAAATTCCTTCTTAGAGGGCCAGTGTCTGCCACATTTCAGTGATTTCCATGCGTTTATACTTCAAGGTGCCAAAAATGGTTCTTTTGAGTGATTATTTTTGGTTTCCTAAGAACTTTCTGAAACAGTTCTTGAAATAACCTGTTTTAGAGTAGATGTGCAAGTGTGAAGAGCCATACCAATTCAACCCTTTCCACAGGGTTAAGTTTACACTAAAAAACTGAAACTATAATAAGAAATATAATGACTTTTTAATCCCTACCATGGTCTGATAGAGTCATCTACTTTGTCCCAGTCATGGTTAGGAAGTTCTGTTATGCACATAGAAGAAAGAAGAAATGTACATTTTCACTTTTTACATTAAAAACGTTTTTAAAAAAAGTGAAAACATATTTTAAAACAAACACTTTAAATAAGAGTTGTGTAATACTGGTTAAACAGTGCTTAGGTGGTTCCTATATACATACAATAAATGGACAAAAGTACAAATGATTGAATTCAGTTGGCCACGTACTTCCAGCAAAGGGTAGTCTTAATGCTTCAGCACACCAAGACATTTTGGACAATGCCATGCTTCCAACTTTGTGGGCACAGTTTGGATAAGAACTTTTTTTTTATTCCAGCATGACTGCACCCCATAGCACAGAGCAAGCTCCATAAAGACATGGTTGGATGAGTTTGGTGTGGAAGAACTTGACCAGTCTGTACAGAGCCCTGACCTCAACCCCATCCAACACCTACGAGATGAACTGGAACAGACACTGTAACCCAGGTCTTCTCATCCAACATCAGTGTCTGACTTCAAGAATGGGCACAAAGTCACACAGAGGCTCCAAAATCTTGTGGAAAGTCTTCCAAAAAGAGTGGAAGCTGTGAGCTATAGCTGTTATAGTAAAGTCTATGCAATGTCTTTAAAGTCCCTGTTGGTGTAATGGTGAGGTGTCCCAATACTTTTGTCCATATGATGTACTTACTTCACAAGAGAAATGGGCAACATTCAAGACTACAATTATGAACATGCTAGAAACTGACTGAAACATTGAGAACAAGCCATGGTAGAAAATAATGTACTGCAAAATAAATCAGACCCAATTAAGACATTTTCCGAAGTATTCATTTTATAAGGGCACCCTCTGGGTTTAATACTTCCCCTGTTAGGAATAAAGCACTGATCACCATTTCTGTATATTTAATAAGGCTGGAAACACATCTGGAAGGATCCTGGGCTATTCACCCATGCCCTCTGGATTCTGGAAATTGGCTTCACACATACAGATCACCCTCTTAATGCACAAACTCAGTTTTAGTCCATAGTAGAAAACTCTGGCTACCTTTTCTGGTCGAGGTTCCTGGTGTCATAGTGTTTTTAGAAGCTCTGTCTACACCAGGTACTTCAAGTTCAGTCCTAGAGGGCCGGTGTCCGCCACATTTCAGTGATTTCCATGCGTTTATACTCAAAGGTGCCATAAAGGATTCTTTTGAGTGATTATTTTTGGTTTCCTAAGAACTTTCTGAAACATAGTTCTTGAAATAACCTGTTTTAGAGTAGATGTGCAAGTGTGAAGAGCCATACCAATTCAACCCTTTCCATAGGGTTAAGTTTACACTAAAATAATAGGAGACATTTTAATCCCTACTATGGACTCGTTGTCTGATGGAGGCATCTACTTTGTCCCGGTCTTGGTTAGGAAGTTCTGTTATGCACATAGAAGGATTTTTTGTTTGTTTGATGAGTTCATATACTGGAAAATGTACTATCACCTCACCCCCCACCCAAACCCCCAAATTCAGTGTAATCTGCACAGTTTTGTGTAATATATTGTGTAAACACCTACCACTATTAAAAACATAGTAGCAAAATCAGTCCACTTAATTTTAAAGTTAAAAAAAAAAATAAAAAATTAAAGCAGCCCCTTACAGTCACGCGTGAATACACCACAGCCCAGTGTGAAATTCTTACTCTGCATATAACCCATTCACTAAGTGAAGCAGTGGGGAGCCAAAGAGGGGCACTCGGGGTGGGGGGCAGTGTGTGGGCACAGTACTTGTTCAATACCACAATGATGGCACTACCAACAGTAGGATACAAACCCACAACCTACTGCTCTCAAAGCCACCAGCTACCCCAGGGGTAAAAGTAACTATTTTGGCACATGAAACTACAAGAGACACTATTTAAAAATAGAATATGGGATCTTTACCTGTTATGCTACTTTCTAGCCACTCCAAAGTAGATGATGTTCCTTTTTTTTTTAAACTTTCTTTGATGCCATCTAGGTCAATGGAATACACGAGCAAAGTGCCGTTTCCTAATTCGGTATATATGTGTGTGCGTGTGTGTGGGTTTCCAAACCAAAGATGCAACTAATGACTGATCTGTAGTCACTGGGTGCCATTTCACCTCTCTCACCTTCACTATGTGAGGACAACCTTGCATGTTGATTCTCCCCTTGGCAACTTGGCAACTGTTCCAGATGTTTTAAAACTTTTTTTTATTGTTCCCACAGTGGCTTGTGGTATACCCAGGCATTTCTGTATTCATTTACCCATTACCTGCTTGGGTAGGTAAACAACCATCTGTCTCCTGCTTTGATTTCCCATGATTCATTTGTGGCAACAATTATTGTCCTTGGGCAAGGTCCAGAGGTGATTATGTTTCAAATGTGATGCAAGTGTCGTAAACATGGGAGTGAAATACAGCAGGCCATCAAGCCATTTTAAGCGTACATAAGTCGACACCTCACACATAAAACCCCAAAAGAAGGCAATAAAACAGCAAGGTTGAGACAATGTTTTTTTTTAATTAGGAAAAGAGATTACAAATTAGTCACTTCTTACACAGTTAAAAAAACAACCTAAGTAAAACTGCAAAACATCACATTTAAAATCATCTATACACAGGAGAATGTACACATTATACAACACATATATACACTCTTTCAATATATTATTATATAAAGAATTTGTATCTTAACCTTAAACATTAATGCTGGAAGCAAAGCAGCTTGATGAATGAGTGTTTTATACTAAACCTGTAGTTTCTTGACAGAAATCATCAACCTAGAATCAGACGTATGGATAGGTAGTATTTTTGATCTGTTGTTGGATCCAATTTCGGTACCATATTTATTGTAAAGGGTGGAGTGTAAGTGCCAAATTCAGCCCTAAGGAGACCGACCCATTGTCTGCACAAACCAGTCCATCACAGGTCCATGCCAATGTTTCGTTTAGGTTCTATCCTTCTGTGGTCTGACGTTAGTGAGCATCACTTGTAAAACAATCTAATAGTGTTGCTACACACAAGGTCCACCCTACTGAGAGTAACTTGTTGATGAGAACCAAGAAGCTATTCTGATTAGCTGCCCTCAACCTTCGTAGACTGTGTTGTCCTTCTTCAGAAACATAATTCCACTCTGGAAAGGGCACGCAAGTGTTAAGTGGCAGTAAAAATTACTGTCTTGAGTTCTTTTTTTTTTAATGATTGGTTTCCTTGCAGTTTCTCTGGATTTCATGCAAAACTGTTATGAAGTTTATCTGAATGCTTCCCCTAAATGAAATGAACCACAAGAATTCATGAAAGACTATTCAAAAGAGAAGAGCAGTCTGGCAATCCAGGCTCTTTCTCATGCCAGGTAATCTGGTCACTTTAGCAGGAGGAACATCGAAAGTACAGTCATGAGAAGGGATGAGGACACTGCAGTGGCTCGACTATTAATGTGTGGAGTCCTTGGTGAACTCTGCTTAAGCGTGCTTGGCGGAAGTGCCTTCAGGTCCTCCAAGGCCCCATATGCAGCCATGGAGAACTCCAGGTCTCCAGTGGTGAGGATGTCAAAGACGCACGACTGGAAGTAAACGTCCTCCACCTGCAGTGTTTCCCTGCACTTGGTGGTGGCACGCTCCAGCATGTCGGCGTGGGGGGCTGATCCTGGCTGCAGCTCTTCGCCAACCCCCTCCTCGTCCACCTGCTCGAACCAGGAGCCGAGGAGCCGGGGTGGGCGCAGGCCCTGCTGCCGGGTCAGCACATGGGCCTTAATGACCTCGCTGCGGGGACAGCCATGCAGGCACAGCTGCAAGCCGCCGTTTTCTTCAGCCAGCTCCTCCGGGATACGGATGGCAAAGGTCAAGTAGCGGCCCACCTGCCGCACGATAATGGAGGCTCCTAGGTAGCGGGCCTGGATCATCACCTGCCGCCCACCCGAGCCCCCGCCACCATCCTCCACAATCCACAGACTGCCTCCCTTCCCACCGCTGCGTGTGCCGTCCTGAAAGGCCAATGGCAGGTCCTCCGTGGTGGCCTGGTACACCTTCTGTTCAGTGCAGTCATGGTAGGACTTGAATATGACTGTTATCTGTGGGCGACAGGTTTAAACGTTTAAGACTGATGAGCAAGAGTGAAAATCCAACTTTCTCACCTTAAACTGTAGACTTATTCAGAGACTGAGCTTAATCTAAAATCTACTACAAACAATTCACGACGTACCAAGAAACTGATACGCAAGTTTACAGTTACAAAACATAAATGAAAAAGGTTGATAATTAACCCCATAAACCCTATGGGACAGTTTATAAGCGGTTAAGCATCACCCTTTTTTTTTTTTTATTTTGTCCACTTTATTTATTTTAAGTCATGAATTGAGAAAACTGAATAATAAACTGGAACTTAAGATCTTTCTGGGGTGAGGTATCACATTTCACCACAGCGTGGCAGTAGAAGGACAGAGATAAGCAGAGTATGAAAGGAGAATGACAATATCTGAGCCCAAACTGATAATTCCAAACAGAGCTGTTCTCTGTAGCACAGCTGATTTTTATTTTTAAAATCACAATAGGATTTGTAGAATTGGATTATGAGCAGAACTGGACGTTCATAAAAAAAAAAGAACATACTGCACTGCTGAGTAACAATGCTGACTGATTAAACAATCTAACTGCCTTCATCTGCATATTTTTCACACGCACTGATATTTGCTGTGCTCTAAGCTGTAACAATTAGATTGATTACCATCATGTCTTATTGGCCCATTTCCATTAATTGGGTACATAGATGCTGTTACTACATAGTTTTGTCTCACAATATGAGTTTATCATTTGTTTTAAACAATACAAAGATTTCCAGCAAAAAGCAACCACAGTATGCCTCCCCCCCCCCAATTATCCTGAGGTTCCAATGCTACCAAATGCAGAAGGAACCATCAACCATCATACTGATTGAAAGATTCACATCATTCAGCGTGATGTTCATGCCAGCACTTGTTCTTTACTGATCGTCGAGTCTTGTAGTTTCGTTCAGCTTCTCATAAAGTGCAAAATACAACTGTCTATAGATGAAAATGTGCTTTGAAATATGCAACCTTTTAATTAAAATAAACCTGATGTTCAATCTAAGGTATTAGACAATAACTTCAGCAGAAGAGAAGACAAACATTTTACATCAGTTATTTGGGCTGTTATGACGCAGGCGCAGTAATCCTGATATTATATACTGAGAACATATATTCAAAGTTAGGCAGAATTTCAGTTCTGCTACTAATGACATACCTTACTGGTCGCTGTAGCACTTGATCCTTCCACAACCGGCACATTTGTGACCTGCACTGACAGGTAGCGATTATGAATGAGCGGCCAAGCGCCCTCGACTCTACACGTCTGGAACTCATCTCTGAATGTCCGCAAATGGGGGTCCCCAAATAATCCACAGTGGCCATACTTTTTCTGCTGTGCTGCAGGGCCTAAGGCCAGCACTCGGCTCTCATAGTCGCACACGTCCACCACGGCTGGCCTGGAAGTGCTGGGGGCTTTGGCTGAAGAAGTGGGGCCGTCGCTGGAGCAGTTGTGCTGGGCAAAGAGCTCCTTGATGCGGAAGACAGCCGAGTGGTAAACAAGGTCTCCTCTGCACCCGCGGGCAGTGCGTCTGGTGCACTGAGAGTAGGCCCTCAAGGCGATGCAGTGGTCGACATCTGGGAGGACCTCATCCTGAAGGCCGCCAGCGGGGGAGAAGGAGGCCAGGTACTCTGCATTACACCGCTGGATCCGACATGTCTGACAGTAAACTACAGCGAACAGAGAGAAAGAGCAGAGCCTAAATCAGCGTTTGTCAATATCAAGGGTGTTTCCAGGACAGATATTAAGACCAGGCCTGCACTACACAGCATTACCAATAGATACTGAAAAGAGAATACAGTCCAGGAGCAGGCTTAAACTTTGAGTACATCACCCCAAAAGTCATAAACACTCTGTCCTGATCCACTCTGAAAGTTTAATCAAGTGTAAGAGAGGAATTTCTCAACAAAATAACCAAATAAATAACAAAAATGAATTCAACATTCAAAAGCATTAAATATCTGCAGTATGCAGCACAGTTTTATTTTGTGGTAAAGATTCCTTACATTCACATGGTTTGACTAGCTGAGCATGCAGTTATTATTAATTAGCTGTACCAGGATAAACCAGTTCACGATATAACCACTCAAATATGAAAGCAGCACTTAAGCAAGGCCTTACAAATGTCCTGTTTCAGATGAAATCTTCACAAAAACAAAAGTCAGGATTGGTTTTACAAACTTCAATGAACTGAAAGGTGCAGTGCGTCACCGTTTGGCCAACATAATTGTTCAGAGAAATATCTAATATTGCTCATGTACATTTCTGCTGATGCCAATAAACAAACACCTATAAAACACAGAAACTGCATGTGGGGAAAAAAATAAAAAATAATAATATATTATTAATATTAGACTATTTAATTTATCTTTCTCATTATACTAAAGAGATTATGCTGTGATCTAAATCTGTAAACCTAAAAGTGTAAAGAAACACACATAGATTAGGCTGATAGAGTAATTAATAAAATAGTTATATGCTTACAATTTCTTGGAGAAACAGTTATTCTTTGTGAAAATGTTTGTGTATTTGTTATGATATATATATATTAAGGCTTGCAAAATATTAAGGCTTGCAAAAAATTTACATAACATGTAGTAAAGTGACCAACATACATTTGCATTTTTGTGGTTGGCATTTCCACTGTAACACCATTAATCTGACAAACACGTGGTCAAACTTGCACACTACAGATTGTCTATATTGTTGGCCATCATCAAAAGGTGAGCATTTACAGCTTTTTCTTGTTCATATCACACATTCATCAAAGTGGTAATATTATCTGTTTAAGACAAAGTCTTTAGGATTATATCATTAGGATAAGACAGCATCCCTGAGCTGTACATAAACTGGATAACCCAGTACAGACAAGCGAAGCGAGTATTTAGAACTGTCTTAAGCAACAAAGTAATAAAGAGTGAAACAAGCAACACGTGAAAGCAGGACTCCTATACCCATGGGAAACAGTAACAAAACATTTTTAAAGGAAGAAATATGACTCTCTGACAGCAAGCATGACCTCTGGAGAGGCTTTCACCACACAGGAATAAAACAAACACTTCAAGCTGAACTTCACTGGCAGTCCTTTAAAGGCAAAGAAAATCCAAAGTAATGTGAAATAATTAAAATCTGTAACTGGGAGAAGGGAATCTACGGAGTGCACAATACCTGATTAAAACTAATATTTAAAAAACACATTCTGACCTTCCCAACCCTGCGGGAAACACATAATGCAAAGGACATGTGCAAACTGCACTATATGTACTAGTGGGAAAACACTTCCACATCAGAAAGGGCTGATTAATCTCTAGTGTATTTTAATGAGGTCTGAAAATATTACTATTTAAACAAGATTTGTGACAATAATGGGTTTACCTACAATCACCAGCTACATTAGACAGACAGGAACTATATGAATGAAATATATATATTATATATATATAAATAACTATTAAAAAAATCATATTATGGGTCTTTCACAACTTGAAACTATATATATATATATATATATATATATACACACACATACACGTCCAGATGGTTTCAAGTTGAGATATCCGTGATTTAGAATTTTTATTAATTTAAATGCTGTAAAGCTGATGTCTCTGCTATACATAAATGTGAGTGTTATAGTTATAAACAGTGACGGAATGGCAGAAACACTTAATTCCTGGAACACAGGCCCACTTATTTTCCCCTCATGTGACATTAAGAAACTCTTTTACCTTTGAGACAAAAAAAAACAACGTTTCAAACTCCAATACGAAGCGACATAAACAGTTAGGGGTGAGTTTCGTGCCTTGTTAGCCAGCACGACTAGCCCAGAATCTGAATAAAGTTGAAGAAAAAAGACTAAAAAAAAACACCTAAATATGTTGCTGTCGTGCTTTCACATCATATAAAACAAGGGCCGCTTGTGCTTTATACGGCAAAGAAACTAAATACGCGAAAAGAAAACGAGAAAGCTCCCGTTTTCTGCTTCTTTAAGAGGAAATCACGACGAGTTTAGCTTAGCTTAGCTTAGCTTAGCACGCCTGCGTTGTTTGTTAGCTGGCGTAGCAGAGTTCAGGTGATGTTGCTCGGGATAAATATTCTCGTAAATGCCCTTAAGGTCTTCACAAAGTGCATTCAAGCACATAAAGAAAGAACACAGCTAATATGAGATCATGTAGTGCATGCTGGGGTTTAGTAGGTAAGCACAAGCTTCTTAAAAACAGTTTTAAAAAGTTCTGCCTGTTCTCAGGATGGAGCTGGTCTCCAAACTCCACCAATCCCACCATGAGAGAGAGGAGAGAACCAAAGTCCATGGCTCACCTGGTCGGAGCAGCAGGCACAGAGAAAGCATCAGAAGGGAAATCCAGTTCCAAAGCTGCAGCTTAGCCAGGTTGAAAGGTCCGCTTCTCCCCATGCCAATCCATTCAGTTAGAATGGGGCTCTCCGGCTGCCTGGACTGCTTCTGCTCTCCAAAACTGAGGGTGTAAGAAGAACCCACTCAAAACTTCTCATCTCCTCTCCTAAAGCTGCAGCCCCACGGGTGGAGCCTCGATCTGCCAGCCCCCTCCTGGAGCCCGACTAGCCCCCATATACCTATATGCATATACCCACTGTGTAAATATATATTCGTATATAGCTTTATATATATATATATATATATATATATATATATAATGTGCATATTTATATATA
>JBBJLR010000040.1:9892448-9902510 GCA_037577145.1 Brachypetersius gabonensis | reverse complement strand
GATTCCAGATGATCAGGCGGTGATCAGTATACTGGTGGTGCTGAATGCTGAGTGGGCGGAGCTTCTTTATCTAGGCTTTATCTTTAGACACTTTGCAGCCTGTCTGTAAAATATTTATTCACATATCTTCTCATCAGTGTGACAAAGATAAGACAGTCAGTACCATTTCTAATACCATTATTTGCACCAACAAGGTAATCTAAAGCAAAATATAAAGAAATGTGGGGTGAATCAAGACTTTTGCAGAATACCCTACCGTATTAATATTTTGCTGTTAATACATGTGTTCCATTTAAACTGGGAATGTCCGGCACCCTGGCTGGAAATTTGGACTGGAATGTCATATTTCCAACATGGAAACTTTACTAAACCCAAACTCAAAATCCAAATTGGCATCAGCAATATTGTAATCTGTAAATAGTAAAGACTGTTTATCAACATTTCAGTTGAATTAGCATGTCATTAAATCAGGCATAGACACATCGCAGTCCAGTTTCAATCTACGGACGTGTGGCTACAGTGTTTGTGCAAAACACCACATAATGCACTGTTATAAAACTGGTATTGCTAACATTAGCTAACAGTGGTTTAGGTTAACGCTAGCTAGCATCATCATGATTGGCAATTTTTTTTGCCAATTGTAGCCAAACAGTAAGCGAACTAAGTAAGATGAACATAAAACCGATATTGGATATTAAAAACACATTCTCAATGTTCATATTGGGATAAATCTAAATAGTAGCTTTTGCTAACATTTTGTGAATGCTTGTGTAGCCTAGCAACAGTTGCTAGGAAAGAATAGGTGAGTGGGCGGGGCCTAAGGAGCGTTGTCAGGGGTACAGTTTGGTTTTAGTCAATAGAGGCACTGACTGCAAGCTTGCAATGTAAAGAAAATGAGTTCTCTAAAGGTTTTCTAGAGCAACACATACAATGTTTACCTTTATAAACAAGTAGCTACGTATTACACTTTGAAATGAATGTGTTTGCATTTTTCACGTTGTATATCTCGGATAGTGTTGGTGCTCAAAAAAGACGCAAAAGAGAAAAAAAAAGGTTTGTAAATGACTGGCATACCGTGTTCTGTGTTTTCGTGTGTGTGTGTGTGTGTGTGTGTGTGTGTGTGTGTGTGTGTGTGCTGTTTTCATAAAAAAAAAAAAAAAAAGAAATTCCCCTCAGCTGCTGATGGGCGCTGTGTGTTTTTGAGGACGGACCCTCACTGTAGAGACTGAGCCCCCTGTAGGACAGAGAGAAGAACGTGAACTTAAAATACAAAAAAGAAAGAGAAGACAACAGAAGGAAGAATAGAGGAAAGAAAAAGAGAAAAAGGAAAAAAAGACAGAAATAATAGAAGCAAAAAAGAAAGAATTGAGGAAAGAGAAAGATAAATAATATTAGCACGAGAATAAAGAAGAGATAAAGGACTGAAAGAGAGAAAGACTAAGACAAAATAAGAAATAGAAGAATAAATGAAAGAAAGTGAAAGGAAGGGAGGAAACAAGGAAAAAAGAAAAGAAGAAGGAACCATAGAAGATGGAAAGCATAGAAGAAAAAAGAAAGATGATAAATGAAAGAGAGGACTAAGATAAAGAAACAAAGGAACAGAAAAAGAACAGAAAGAAAGAAAAAAAATATCACAAGATGATAGAAAACAGAGAGAGAGAAAGAAAAATAAACGTGGAGGACTAACTAAGGCAAATGAAAAAGAATGAAAGAACGGAAAAGAGAGAAAGAATGGAACACAGAATAAATATAAGAAAGACAGAAAGTAAGAACAAAAGGAAAGAAAGGAAGGAACAAAAAAAGTCAGACAGAGAAAAAGGGAGGGGAGAGAGAGAGACTGCAGTAAAAAGTAGAGACATATTTGTGGTGTTGACTAATAGTTGAGATTCCTGCAGCCTTTTTGCCTTTTCAAGTAATGACTCTCTCTCTCTCTCTCTCTCTCTCTCTCTCTCTCTCTCTCTCTCTCTCTCTCTCTCTCTCTCTCGCTCTTCCTCTCTCTTTCTCTCTCTCTCTCTTTTCCTCTCTCTGTAGAGCAGCTCTGTTGCTGTTGTGTCTGTGTGTTTGTGCTGTGATCAGAGTGAAATAGAATATGGTACTGTTTGCTACAGAATGGAATTTGGTGAGCACAGCTGCACGACAGTGTTTGCAACAAAGCCAGCTAATTCCTCATGTGTGTCTCTCAGGCTGTGAGACACTTCGGCTCTCCCCACAAGGCGCTCTGTCTCTCTGAGGGCGGGTCTCAGAGCAACAGCAGTGGATCAGTTTGGGTTTTGTGTGTGGAATTAGAGCACGGAGCTCCTGGGCCAAACCTTGGGAGGCCACCCTGAGGTGCTGATGCAGTTTTAAAGGTCAAGTGTCCTTCCATGAGCTGGTCATATCAATCATCACTGTTCAAAGCAACTTCCAAGTTTTTTCACCAATGTAATTTACACGCCTCAACCGAAGTGTATTCAAATAGCCAAGGCATGTTTGGAGCTGCGTCGAGCCCAAAGCTAATGCAGCTAACAAGTTACATTATTTTATACTCATAAAGGATTTGTACTTATTTTCATTAATTGACAATGAGTGATCGCACTTTTTGTTTTATGCTAAAACCAACTGCTTTCTACATACAGAAAACATAAGATGAACACACGACTTCTGTAAGAGTGTAACAACAGGCCAAATGCATATTCTGAACCTGCTGGCCCCTAAGCTAGCTTTCCACTCAGCACCCATGATGGCAGACAACTGAACATAAGAGTTAGTTGGAAACAAAGCATATAATTCAGTAAACAAACAAGGATGTAAATAACTTGAAAGGCTGGGTGATATTATAAAAGTTTTATGTCTCCGGACTGTACACAGAAACCAAAAAGGTTCTCAAGGGACCTCCACTTACTCAGTCCTGGTGTTTCAAGAATGACCCTGAGGACTACTACTACTAACACTGAGGACTATTTTTGGCAGAAGAGGTTCATTCATCCTCTCATCCATCCCTACATTCATTATCTGAGCCACTTATCCTAACCAAGGTCGCAGGGGGGTGCTGGAGGCTATCCCAGCACTAAGAGGGCAAAAAGCAGAGAAGCTATCTGAATAGGTTGCCAGTTCATCGAAGGACATACACACACAGGCAAACTCATTCACACACACAGCCACACCCAGGCAATCTCCAGTTTACCTGATGAATGTCTTTGTACTGTGGGAAGAAACTAGAGCTCTAGAAAGAATGTAAATATTAGAACGTGACATGTGACAGTGATTTGGCCCATTTTCCTTTCAGAACTGTATAAAAGAAAATAGAAGACTGAAGGTTATTTGTTATTAGTAATAACAAAATTCCTCGCATGTTCTATTGCTGCACTAGCCGCCCTATCTAGGCATGAGCAATGTCAGTTAAGTTAGTGCACCTTTATCTTTAAAACATTAGACCATCATAGCCATCACACCCATTTTGCAATGACAAAAAATGAGCTTTACGTTAAAATATGTCTGAAGGTCTGGAGGTCCAGGAAGAGGTTCAGAGGCTTGAGGCATTAAAGTGTGACCGTTGCCCCTCTCAGGAAGGATGGACAGGGGAAGAAGGGCAAACACATGAACAAACACACACAAGAGGCCATCCAAACTGAAGCAGATGTAACAGGAACAGAGATGGGAGGGAAAAGCTTGTGAGGCCTTGCACCTGTTATTATTTAACAAACAATAGAAGTGCAAAAATGAAGACAAACAGAGCGCATGGGTGACATCATACTTCTGTAATGAACGGATGGAGGTGGGGGTGTAATGGTGGGGTCTGCTGAGGGGTTTGGTAGCTTGTTGGGATTGAGGGCAGGAAACTAGATGATGGAATCTGAAACCTGAGAGGCACAGCAGCTGTGTTGGAAAGGCCGGGCTGGACGGCATTAGGACTGTGAGTGAGAATTTTGGCCTTGTGTCCAGCTCCTCTTGCCGTTCTGCGATGGGGAAAGCTGAGTGATGTTGAATCGTTGTGTCCTTGGGGTTCATTTTTGACTAGCATTCATCAAAATAAACCCAGCCACGAGTTCATTCCTAGAAAACCGTTCTATACTGGCTGCTTGTTGTGACCTCGCTCTTTTTAACCTCCTATAACTTGCATTAGTGACTGCATTGCAAAACCACTGAAAATGAAATGCCTGAGCAAATTCAGTTACATTCACATTTGCCTCTGTTGGTGACAAACGTGCCAAAATCAAATGAACTGATCTGTCATTATCAACAGCAGCTCTTGTTGCTTAAACAACTTGAGCATTCATAAAGAAATCAATGTTAAAGCAGGCAGGTGACAGCGACTGTGGCACATCTTGTAGCATATTAACCCTCCCAATGTTGGCCCCAGAGAGCGCCAGCCTGTTATGGCAGCTCTGCCTATTTCTGAGCTTCTTTCTTTATTTTTCCTAATTTTATTCTCGTTACTTTTTAATTTAATTTCTAGTTTAGTTGTAAAGTGTACTTTTTATTTTATTTTGTTATGTTGTACTGCAAGGCTTGGCCCTGGATTGGACAATCAGACAATCCTCCTGAGTTTCACACAAGCCCTTAATTAGAAGATCAGGATCACCTGAGTTTTAAACCAAGGAGGATATATAGACCTAAAAGACAATCCGTCTTTGCAAAGTGTACTAGCCTCCCTAGTTACAGAGTGTTTTATCAATATAACTGTGGTTTTCTCTGTTGTGTTTCTATGACCCTGTTCTGGACTTTGGATTTCTCTTTTGCCTTGTGGACTTGTTCTTGTTACCTGGTGATTAGATTTACTGGATTTTGGACTTTTTTCTACGTTTTGGAGATTGCATGTTTCTCTTTGCCAACGTTGTAATTAATTAAACCTCTATTCCTTGTATTCTGCCATTGGATTCCTGTCTCTAACGTTGCATGTATAGCTTATTAATCTATTGTTTTTCTGGGTCTTACCTTTGAACTGTCTTTTGTTTATCCTATCCTATCTTTTTAAGCGATTATGGAAGTTCAAGCTAATGGGTGGAACTGGAAAAAAATCAAGCTACTGATCAAGGAATTTACAGGGTTGTGGTGGCAACCCTATAACAGTGGCATGTCTATTGCTTTGAAGTTACATTTTCATAGATTTTCCTCAAACCATGTCAGGTGGCTAAGTAATCACAAACAGGCTTGTTTCAGTGTGTTTTAGAGCTGCAGCTACAGAGAAAAGAGGGGTGGCTGGTGGCCATCCACTTCTTCACTTTAAGACTGGGTTAAATGCAGAGGAAGAAATTCACACTGGGGTGTGTTCACGTGTGACTTTAAGAAGCCACTTACCGTTATGTTCTTTCTTATATTGGATTATCTGCAAAAATGGGCAAACCAAAAACAGGAGAACAGCCAACTTGAAGCCTGAGTTTTGTTTGTACATTTCTAATAAAGTGGCTAACGAGTGTGAAAATGCAAGGCAGCGCCGAGAGCTACGATCAGAATGCAGAAACACGAACATGGAGTCATCTGGTGCATAAGTCACATAATCAGCCATGGAGCCTAATACCCAGAGGGCCATGCAGAGCCGCGCAGCCTCCATCAGCCTGTCAGTGGTGTCTGGGCCTTTTGAAGCGCTAATCATTAGAGTATGGGCCAATGTGCCGCCAAATGCGCCAAATCTATCTGCACATCTTTTATCTGCTCCGTATTAGGTCACCAGACTGGGAGGCTTTTTAAAATGTGCTTGTGCTCTGGGTCCTCAATAAATACATACCTAACAGAGTACTTTCCATTGTTCTTTAACCCTTTAATACCTACTCTTAATCTGCTCTTCTCATCTAATAACGGGACGATTCAGGGTGATGTCACATTTATTTTCACATTTAAAGAACATGATCTAATAAAGCCAAATGTTTGCATTTGTTTTGATTGGGTCACAACAGGTGTGTGTAATGGCTTTCCCTTGTGTTCTGTTTTTATAGCTCTTTTTTTATAGCTCACAGTAAGTCATACTGGGTCCTAAACAACCCTTTACCACCTGTGTGAAGAGCTGGATGCAGTTAGAGTGGGTTGAGAGCTGCTTTGGAGATGCATTTAACCTAAATTATTTGTCAGTTAAATTCTCGCAGTAGTAAAATCATCTGGGATTTGCTAGCAAGGTTAGCCTCAAATCTCAGATTTAAAACTAAAGAAGCAAACTTGGACACCAAATATGTCTTGGCTGACTGAATGCACCTGGATACACAGAAATTTGCTCAAAGCATTCATTTAACACAATTCTGGCTGGCCATCCATCTTCTTTGCATCCAATTAAAATGTGTCTATTATAGTAATTATAGAAAAAAAGCTGCTGTCTCAAAAACATCCTTGCTGTAACCTTGGTAACACAGTCGACTTGGGAGAGTGCTGGAATCTATGGGAGGATGTGTAGCTGCATCGCTTATGCAGGCTACGTTGGACAATTTGTTGTTTTCTGCTGTTTGCAGTAGCAAAACTAAAAAGGTTTTGCATATTGGCTACTCTGAAAATAAGCTTTATTATAAAGAACTGAAAAAGCCAGTCTGTAGCTAAAAGAGCTAAAATCCAATGCATTTTCATTACAGTTTGAGGAGAGCATGGAGGAACGCTTAGAAGGGGACATCTGCCATGCATCCTTGCTTGTGCCCCCCACCAAAACAGTGAGAGAGAGAGAGAGAGAGAGAGAGAGAGAGAGAGAGAGAGCAAGATAGATATATAGACAGACAAACAGATAAAGTGACAAAGAAAGAGCAATACAGAGAGAGAGAAAGAAAAATAGATTGGGTGCGTGTGCATGTGTATGTGTGTGTGAGAGAGAGACAGAGACAGAGACAGAGAGGAAAAAGAGAGAGAGGGAGAGAGAGACAGAGACAGAGAGAAAGAGAGAGAGAGAGAGAGAGAAAGAGAGAGAGAGAGAGAGAGAGAGAGAGAGAGAGAAAACATGGCAAAGCTCTACGGAGGAGAGCGCGAGGGGAAGCGGGTACGACCGAGGGGGGTTGAGTGGATTGCAGAGGATCCTTTGTGCCAAAATCACAACCAGATGTTGCAAGAGCGTCCAAACAAGAACGAGTGCATGTCTGCAATTTTCAGCAATTTGTCAGATTTTAGGGTTCACCCCCTGATACCACCTGATAGACAAATAAAATCCTCCCTGCACCCGCGCGGTAATTCGAAACACGCGGCACCCCCATCACATTTCCTCAGTGGCGGGGTCCCAGGACCTTAGAGATGGGACAGGAACTTGAAAAGGAACTTGAACATCAACCCACTCTGCCCAACTGACCACTAGATGTGGGGCACTGAAATGGCTATACTTCCAGTTCTGATATGGGTATATATATATATATATGCATCAATACTTTTATAAAAAATATCTTTTATAAAAAAAATCATCTTTTTCCTTGGTAATTTGGAGATATGTGCTTTAATGACATTGAATGTTCTTTTTGTATGGACTTGTTATAAATGCAGCTGAGCTTGTTTTTGATGCTAAAAAAAGTGAAAAATGACTGCAATGTACTGTGCAAAAGTCAGAGACCAGCCCTTTATTTGTTTAAGTTAATCATTTAAAACTACTGATTTTACAGCACATTGTGTATAGCACGATAGTCTGTGTGACAATTAGTTCATTTTTATTTAATAGACATTTGTACAAATACTGCAGAACCACTCATTATTCACCCAACAGGTGGTAAAGGGTTGTTTAAACACTTATCCAGAAATGTTTGCCTGTAATATCTAGGTAGATATTGCTAAGCACATTAGACGTTCGGGCACTAGATCAAAATTCTAGCATGCAGATTAACCACCAACATAACAACAAACTAACCAAAGAATCAGTCAGTCGCGTTTAGATTTCCAATGGGTGGCATCAATTTTGTGAAGAAAAACTTCACTCTATGTCTTCTGGGAGTTCTGCATTTAGAGTCTCTAAATATGCATAATGCTATTCACTTAGCACTACCTGGAATCTCAAAGAGGAACAGGAAAATGATGTACATATTTGGTTTTATGTTTATCTGATACAATTGGAGACAATACTTCCAATGCACCTGTACCTTCTGCATTCTGCACATTCTGCAGACACAGTTCATCTGTATTTTACGCCACTCCTTGAAGCCCAGGACTTGAAACAGACAGCTCACACACACTAAATCCATCAGTCGGCACATGGACTGCATGCATATGTAAAAAATATAAAGAAGCAACATCCAAAACAACCTCAGGGATGAATAAATAAGACGGCAGGGTTCATTTAATCCCTCCGGCAACACTTCATAAATTCAGCATCATGTTTTTGGCCCCGGGTCCCAATGCATATGCGCTTTCTGTTTTCCACCCTTTACTTTTTCTTTTCACATTCACATTTTGGAGGAACATGTAAGCACCATATCCCTCATAAATCAGCAGCTTTTCAAGAGCCATGAGAAAAAGAAAGTCTCATGTTGCCAGTTGCTTGTAACTTTCTTCAAAGCACTCAGAACATTAAACGTAATTCAAAGCAATGTCGTCTTCACGGTTAGTATTGTTGCCGTTGCTAGAGTGTAGAGGGGAGAATGTAGTTATTCAAGGTTGAAAACTTGTTAGCTTTGGATATTTGTGTTTTGTTTCAACCCATCCTCACTTTACCTTATTCTCATGTAATAGAAATTCTCACTTCTTTACTTCAAAACCTCGATCATTTTGTATGACCTTTCATTTTCAATAGAAGAAATTCTATTGAAAACCACTTTGGTTCCTTCAATAACCCATCAGTTCTTTAAAGAGTGTGAAGAACCTTTTTTAAAATTAAAAGAACCTCTTCATAATTTAAAGGTTCTCTAATAATGAAAGGATTTTCCAAAAATCCTACATTCATGTAGAGCCATTTAAGAACTCTTAACTGAGTGAAGAATTTATCAGACAGATATAATATATAATAGATATCTTTATAATAAGCAACCGGCATCCTTAATGTTTAATAGTGTAGTCCTAGCCAAGAATCATTAATGAACCCACTTTAGAGAATCCTTCCATCAAGCCAAGAATAATTCAGGAACCTTTATGTTTAAGAGTGTAGTCCAGGCAAAGAATTATTCAGGAATCTATTTTTAAGGATGTTGAACCATCCATCCAAGCCAAGAACCTTATAGGAACCCAGTCTCAGCCTGTGGAACTAGCCCAGACATTTAATGAGTGCATCAACATCTTCCTCCAAAACTAAGACACAAATGATTTTTCGAACTGGGCGAATATCACAACATTTTGCAACCACTGAGTTATCTAAGTAGCCCACATAATTGAACTTACACAACGGTGCGGTTGCCACAAGCACATGACCCAAATGCTAAATGGTAGGAATGTGAAGGATGCTGCAGAACTCACTGACAATAGTGGCTTCTCTCTAAAACCAGCATGTAATTTCATGTCATTTGATTACATTGGTTATTTTTTACATTGTTACATTAAGGTAAAGTGGCCCCTTATAGTACACAGTGTGAACAATATGAAAGGGGCCATGCTAATCATCTCTGTATCGTTCCAGTTTTAGTACATGTGCTGTCGTAACATGCACATACTGGGCCTCCAAACAACTTCTGCATATTAATTAGACAGCTATTCATAGTGTTCATTCATTTTTACATCTTTTCAGTAGTCTTTTACATTTTTTACTTTGGATATTTATTAAAGTCATTTGGGACCCATTCTGCTGGTTCATTTATCATAAACTGTTCACATAATGTAAAGAGCAGCTGGAGTTTAGAATTTTGAGGTTAAAAAAAAAAGAAAAGAAAAAGACAAATCTTATAACAACAGTATTCCCTGTTTCAACCATCCCTTTTTTGCTACCCCCCATCACACACACACACACACACACACACGAACAGGAATCCAGCAGTGTGAGTGCAGTGTGTCCACGGTGGAGCTGCATGGTTTTCTCATTGAGAGGCTGTGCTCAGTGCTCAGCCTACAGTTCAGCAGGTCGTTAGGAATCTGTGTGGGTGTGAGAATGGGCAAATGCAGTGTACGCTAATTTTCCACCCTGTCGTGGGGTTGTAAAACTCTGTGTGTGTGTGTGTGTGTGTGTGTGTGTGTGTGTGTGTGTGTGTGTGTGTGTGTGTGTGTGTGTGTGTG
>JBBJLR010000040.1:9870486-9881323 GCA_037577145.1 Brachypetersius gabonensis | reverse complement strand
AGAGAGAGAGGGGGAGAGAGAGAGAGAGAGAGAGAGAGAGAGAGAGAGAGAGAGAGAGAGAGAGAGAGAGAGAGATACAGAAGGACAATACTGGCATGACTAACCAATATCTCTTCCTTTGACAAGTTCAATTTCCCTTTCTGCAGGATTTAAGCCTCTGTTGTTGTTACTGGGCCTTTTTGTGAATGTGACCACGCTTTGGTGATCCTGGGCCACCGCTTTGGAGAACTTTCCGGAGGGTTAGGTATGTTGTGTGCGACCTCTGACCCAGAGGGGGCTGGGCATATTATTGAATGGGTATAGAATGACGAAGCTGCCGGTGACCCCGTTCTGACCTTAGCCTTTCAGGCCTACACGGTGGCCAATAGCGATGGCTCTGGTTGATCTTCACCTGTCAAAGCAAGGCTCTGACTGAAGACCTGCAGTTTAGTTGGAGGAAACCAAAACAAAAAAAGAGGGAAAATAAAAACAGAGTGAATGAACCGGCCCTTTGGTGGCATGCGGGATGAAAAAAAGAACTGAAATCAGTGACTGGACATCGTAGACCAGGCAAGTCTTGAAGCACTACTTAAGTTCTACTCTGCCGCTTAGAATCGTCATTAGTTTAGGCTTTTTTGGCAAAGTTATTGTTTTTAAATAAAATGTTTTTATTTGCCTGGAACACACACACACACACACACACACACACACACACACACACACACACACACACACACACACATCTAATATGAATTATCTGGCCTTCTTTGGAACTCGCTACCAGACCACCAAACTTCTTGGTGGGACCTGGAGGACTGTTTGGTGTTCTAACGGTGTTACCCATCTTTCAGTAAGACCTAGCTCGCCTTTGAAAGGAGAGTGCTGCACACACACAGCCGGTTGAAAGACGAGTCAGAGTCTGTCAGCATGGGCTCGAGCTTCCTCTCACCTTCTTTGTTCCTCTCTCTTTGTTTGTCTTGGGGGCTTCTCCTGGCCCATACCTGTTTAAAGCAACAAGAATAATTCAGCCTACGTAATGAAGAAAGATTTGTGTTAAAGTGTAAAGACGGCCTCAGGAATTACTTTTGCAGGCTGGCCGGTTTAAAATACTGCAATAACAACAGAGGCTTTCCAACAAAAGTATAGCAGATAGGTATACTATGCATTCTTTTTTTCACCAGTAACACGACTACAGTTCTGTTAGACACAGCAGTTCACTGCACTTTTGGTCTGGGCTTTTTTTTTTAAGCTAATAAGAATCATTCAACTCAGATTCCAGGGTTAAGGTGTAAAGACTTGATCAGGAATTAATTTAACAAGCTGACCAGTTTAAAATATGGTTACTTTCTAGGAACATTAGGGCTTTTCTAGCTTGGTTTACATGTACAAGGCCCAGTAATTTGAAAGTAAGAGCTATGGCTATGTTAGGATTTGTGAGCATCTGTATGTAGGCATACATTCCAATTTCATAGCAGTAACTGACTAACAAGAGACCAGTGACCAGGCACATTGCAGATACCATGAGTAGCCTCCTTGTAAAAAGACATTAATCCTTGGTGTCTTGCTTGACTGGCTCAGGATTTCCCATTGATCTTTTAGAGGATGACAATCAGCCAATTCAACCAATGCTATCCCACCTCATACAATAAAAGACTGTTTTGTCCCGATTCTTGCCCCTGGGAGTTCAGTTTGTATTATGAAATGGTAATGAAAATAGACTAAATGGACAAAAGTATTGAATTTAGGCCCATTCCCAAAATATTCTGGACAATGCCATGCTTCCAACTTTGTGGACACAGTTTGGGGAAGAACCTTTTCTATTCCAGCATGACTGTGTCCCAGAGCACAAAGCGAGCTCCATAAAGCCAGAACTTGACTGGCCCGCACAGATCCCTGACCCCAACCCCATCCAACACATTTGGGATAAACTGGAATGGAGATTGCGAGACAGGCCATCAGTGCTTGACCTCAAAAATGCTCTACAGAATGAATGGGGACAAATTCCCACAGAAACACTTCCAACAAAATCTTGTGGAAAGGCTTCCAAGAAGAATAGAAGCTGTTATAGTTGTAAAGGGGGCACCAACGCCATAATTAAGTCCATAAAATCCCTTTTGGTGTAATGGTCAGGTGTTCCAACACTTTTTTCCATATAGTAAAATTATAGCCTACCTTGGTCAGGACTAGATTTTTACCAATAAAATGACCAACAGGACAACATCCTCGATAATGAGTGTATAGAGGAAAGGAAAAACACTGATTAATTAATTGAGGTCATTAGTCATTCATCAGTGTATATCAAGCTAACTACTTTCTTACATTTATTGTTTGCAGACAGGGTTGAGACAGGGTTCTTTGTTGCAAGCGTGCAGGTCTAGAATCCTGCATGGACACTCTCTAAACCTGGCTACCTGGAACTGAACCAGGCTAGTTTCATTCATTCATTTACTGAGCTCTTATTTCTGGTCAGGGTTGCCAGTCCAGGGCAGACACACACACAAACAAACAGTCACCCCTTCGGACAATTTAGCATCTCCTGATGTACATGTCTTTGGACTGTGGGCGGAAACTGAATCTCCCAGAGAGAAACTCTGAAGGGATTGACAGAAAGGATGTTCTGCAGAACCTTCTTATTGTTAGTGACGGTGCATCACTGTACTGCTCCCAAGTCAGGTTGAGCAAGGAAATGACCAAAATATGCTTCCAAAAGAATCCTGCTGTCAAAGTTTCAAAGCTAATATGATGCTTTGTTCAGGTGAATTTCACTGCTCAGAAGACTTCCATCTTTTCTTGTGGCAAGGAGGTGTGTGTGTGTGTGTGTGTGTGTGTGTAGAGAGGGAGGGAGGGCTACCTGTTGCCTGAAACAGTTGTGCTATTATGCGAGTCTCCCCCGGGGAGGCAGTGGGCTTGTTCCGCTGTTGCTAAAAGACTTGGCTGTGGAGCCAAAGGCACATCTGGTCCATTTGAAGAGTGCAGATGCTGCTTGAAGGTTTCTTCTCCAAATGTTCTGTCTGAAAAAGAGCGGCACTACTGAGGAGGAAACTGCAGTATCTAGGGCATGCACAAAGAGCGGGCGGCTGCTGCTTTATGTCTCTTCACGCAAAGTTCCAGCAAGAAACTTTCCAGCCTGCTACACACAACTAACGTCCATGTAGGTCGTGCTCACCAGCTCGCAAAGACAGAAGACCATTAAGTTCTGCAGATTTGCTATAATATCAACGGGAGTGCAGTTTTTGGAAAATCTATTCTGACCATTTATGGATAATGTTGGAGCAGGCAGAAAAAAAACTTGTCATTAAGAGAAGAACATGAAGCATAAGCCTGTAATATCATCGCAGTCAGTCTGTTTTCAGTCTGAGATTAACCCCACAACTCAGAGTGTCATTGATGGCTTCTGGAAATGTTACTTAGTCCATGTTTCTGTGACAGTATGAGCTAAAAAAAATACTGTGAATCATTATACAGAGAATATTGAAAGTAAATGAGTTCTGGAAAATACAGTTATGCAAGTGCAAGTAGATGTGAGTCGACTAATGAAGCCAAACATACACTGACCAGCCACAACATTACCTGCCTGAAATTGTGCAGGCCTCTCTTGTGCCACCAAAACAACTCTGACCCTTTAAGGTATGGACTACATAAGTCCTCTGAAGGTGTGCAGTGGTGTCTGGCACCAATGCATTAACAGTAGATCCTTTATGTCCTGTAAATTGTGAGGTGGAGCCTCCAAGGATTTGTCGAGCACATCCCAGACCACACAAGCTAGCCTTTACTCCTCACATGCCTAAGTGGGCCTTGGCTGCCCATGACCCTTTTATCTTTCCTTGGACTACTTTTGGTAGGTACTAACCACTACATACTGGTTACATCCCACAGGACCTGCTGTTTTGGAGATGTTCTGACCTAGTTGTTTAGCACAATTTGACCCTCAAAAGCCCTCAGATTCTTAAGCATGGCCATCTGTCCTGCTTCCAACCTATCAACTTCAAAAACTGACAGTTCAGTTGCTGCCTAACATATCTCACCATTCGACACATGGCATTGTAACAAGATACAAAAATGTATTCACTTCACCTGTCAGTAAGTTCACTAATGTGAATTTTGTAGTGCAGACGTTAAATATTAAAGCAAAGCAACTTGACCAAATGCAAAGAAATGGCAGCTCGACCAAATGCCAAGAGAAAATGCCTTTCATTTATAATGAATAATTTGAACAGGTGATTTTTTTTTCACTTGAAATTGTAATTGAATACAGGAAGAAGTATTCAATGAGTACTTGAGTACAAATCTTCCAAAATAAGTACAATACTACAATTACAGAAGTCTTTTCCACTGCTAACAGGTGTGAATATCATTGCCAGTTCTCCTACAGTAAGATGTAACCACAAAGTCTGTTGCTGGACATCAGACGTGATCAAATCTAATGCTGCATGATCTTTCCACCTCAAGCACTGGAACCAGGACGAAAGGAATGAGCCATTCTTTTTTTTCAGTGGTATGAGTCACAATGCTTTTCAGCTCATGGCGTCACTGAAACATGGACTGACTGGTCCAAATGTACGCTAACTTTTCCAAAAGCTGTCAGTACTATCCTCAGTTATCCAGCTGAGTGTCTTTCAGTGAGATTTTTCAATAAGCCATTACTGCATCGTTCAACAAGCAGGTTGGAAAGCACAACTCTGTGCCGAGCATAATTTTAACAACATGATATTTTATAGCTATGCTTATGTCCATATGACTAAGTTTTCATCAGCGCTCAAACTTAAATAATCAGACCATAAACAGCAGGTTTCCAGGCGACATGAAGCGCAGCCTTGCTCAAACCCCATCCCCCCACCCAACCAGACACACACACACACACACACACACACACACACACACACACACACCACATGCACTTCGGAAAACACAGCTGAAGGTGCACTCGGATGACCAGTGACCTGTTCAGCAGTCCAGTGTTGATGGAAAAACAAGGCTGTGGTGCACACACAGACAGACTTTGTGTGATGTAGCTGGTGGGGTGGTGGTGGATGGAAGTACTTTCCATTTGGCCATGGATATTCATCCTGGTGGGGCTGTCTTTCTCCCTCCTAATGGAGTCCAGTCTGAGGGGTCTGTCTGGAACTGAGTCTGCTGATCATCTGCACAGCCCTGCATCACTCAAACACCCATCCACTCACTGATTGGTGGAAGATGGCAATGGGCCAATCAAGGTTGGTGCCATATCTATCCATCCATCCATCCGTCCATGCATCCATCCATCCAGCCATCCATCTGGCAATTCATTCATCCTCCATGTATCCATGCTGTGTCTATAAAATGTCTGTCTGTCCATTTATATGTTTATCCATCCTCTATACATCCCTCCACTCATATTTCCATCCTTTCATGCATCCATCTGAGGACTGATTTATTACAGAATCTAACCAGACTCAGCCTGATTCAGATGCTGGGCAGGAGATTGGTTCCATCCCTACCCCTTTATACATTGTTTTGTATGTATTGCCTTGTAAGTAGTGTATTATGTGGAGCCTGTGTCTTTTTCACTTTAATTGTGCATTGAATTCTAGCACTCTCTTGTGTGTTTCAATGAAGGCACGAAGCAGCAGTGTTTCCTTCTACTGTAAAGTAGGATGGAATGACAAAAGCCTTCATCTTGATTGTGATCTTGATCTTCATTTTAAGTGCAGAGCTCAAGAGAGGCTAAAGAACTGCTGAGGAAAGCCTTGGCTAGGATTAGTGAGGCAATAATTGAACAACAGAGGAAAGCGAGCAGATGAAAGTACCCCTCTCCTTCTTGCTGATTTTTTCTTTCGCTTTCATTGTCTCCCCCACCTTTCCTTTGTGTTCTCCTGAGATGAAGGCCGTGGTCTACAGAGGGGCTCGAGTTGGCCATGTTCCCATTTTCACATCTGCTCTACTGCTGCTCCTTTCTCTCACATGTATTTTCACAGTTGCTGAGCTGTTAGCTCTGGATTTATGCACACACACACACACACACACACACACACACACACAGACATTCACCACATACACTCTTTCAGCAAGTTCTACTCATATCTTCAAGGCTACGTTTGAAAAATGGCACTTTGAATCGAACATTCAGTAAAGACTAAGTCGATGAATACATTGCAAGCGTTTTTCCTTTGTCCCTGTGATAGTAGATCAGAACACTGTGCTGAAAGCCTTGGATCTTGAGGCCTCTCCTTAGGGGCGCAGTGGAGGTCATCATATGGTGGCAATTAGACACTAAGGAACATAAGAAAAATCACATAGAAAATGGAAACAAACTTTTGGTATCTGAACTATGCCCCACCCCCCCAAGGTTTTTTTTCAAAATTAGTCTCTCAATCTCTCTCTAGTAAGTAGCTAGGTCTCCCGCTAGGGTGAAGGCTAGCACATGCTAGCTCATAAACATGTGATGCCACACACAGCATATATTCAAATGCAACAAGATTTGCTGTTTTTCTCAAACTGGGAGTCTCTGGGATGTCACTAAGGGGGCTGCAGAAAAATTTCTGAAGATCTTTTGAAATCTTTTGAAATATGTTAGCCTGTAAAAATCTGGGAAAAGTGCAAATGTCATAGAACAGCTCAATGTTCCTTGTCATGGATAGCTGCAGAAAAACTGAGCAAAATGGACAAGCTTCTGGTGGGTGGGTTGTGTGAGGGTGGGCACAGTAACGCTTACTGGGGAAAAAGTTTGAAAACTGCTGATCTTCCAGATGTCAGCATAGTATCAGATGATGGTGAGAGAAGGAGGGTCATCCCACCCACCCAGAGAAAGAGAGAGAGGGGTCAGTTATGCTTTCTTTGACTCGCAGATGGCTGTGGCATCTCTGGGACTCAATCTCTGGCCTGTGAATAACTTCAAACATCACTTCCACACTCTTTTTCGATCGGTGACTGAATATTAAGCTTTGAGGACAACAAGAAATTAAAGAAATACTCCACCTTGTGAAAGTAACCAAAGTTTTCCAAAAGCTGGATGAACCTTCAAAAGAAAAATTCTGCTAAGTCAAACATTTTAGGTCAAATGAAATATTTAAAAATGACATTTATATACAGAATGTATCTTCTGAATAATAGGGACAATTGAATTGATCTTAAGATTTAGATTTGACTGATAGATATTTTGTTGAAAATGGCTGTTATGTCCCTTTAAGAAAAGGGAGGACAAAGAAAAGGCCACAGCAATTAGCGGTGCATAATCAGCAACCACGTACATCTCTCTCTGTCCCTCTTTCTCTCTCTCTTTCTCTGTCTGTGCTGGGTCTCTCTGCCACTACCCCACCCCATCCCACCCCACCCCACCTCCTTGTCCCCAGTGTTGGTGCTGGTGCCAGCACTGCACTGTGTTTGAACCTGCCCTGAATGGCAGCAGTAGATCAGGCGAAACGCTCAGGCACAGCGCGCTGAACTGTTGACCTTCTTCACACACCCCGCGTCTGTTGTGGGCCTTGGGAGGTGCGGGATGGGTCATAGCAAGCTGTGAGAGAGAGGGGGGCACCAGGGGACACGAGGAGAGAGAGAGGACCAAGAGGGGGCCCAGTGAAGGGCTGCAAAAGAGGTAAGGGGGTGCAGCCATAAAACAACACAGCTATGTCCTGTCCAGTCATGCCACATTATGAGGAATGACCTGTGATATGCCAAGCCTTTATGATCCACTCTGTTTTGCATCAACCGCCTGGTAGGTCTGATACTGGCAAATTTTGATCAATAAGTCCTGATATGTATTATAGTTACAATAATACAGTTAAATTCCCACATTTTCCCCCTTTAGCCTATTGATCAGCTATGTCATGTTTTGGGGTCTGAGGTTTCGCTCTTAGTTTTGCACTGAATGCTAAAGTAGCTACTGAGAGGATATCAGCTTATTGCATGAACAACATTATGCAACATAATGTCTGTGGATCAACCAATCCCTTTTCGATCGCTTTCGTGTATGTATGAGGCCCAACCAATCACATTTTGCTTTAGGAGGACCAAAAGTGGTTCTATGGAATATCTTCAAGAAACACCTTTCATTTTAAACCTCTCTCACGGTGTTCTCTCACACCAACCAATCACATTTTGAACTGTTTTATGTAGGCACGTGGTTCAGCCAATCACATTTGATCTGTTTGATGCTTGTGAAAAGTTTAGGGGTGTACCAGCTTTGCAAAATGTAATAAATTAAAGTGAGCATGTTATCTTTTTAGTTTGTAATAATTTCAAAATATTACAAGTCTAACCAGGTGTATTAGGAGGAAGACAATATCGCATTTGTAAATGAATTGTAAAGCAAAATCTGCCATTTATACCAAGCAGGACACCTTGATGAACATTGTAAAACTCACCCAAATTATTGGCAGACAGCTGTTAAAGGGTGAATTCCATAGACTTGACAGATTTCTGTGTAATTAAATGACTTAGAGTGGCTCATGATTATGACCAAATGTTTTTGAGTCATGATGTTATTCATGATAACACAAAACCTTGTTCTATATTCTACTGCTTTTATACACCTCTGAAACATAAGAAGCCCAGAATATGCCAGGATAAAACATCTATTGTGTTAAAGTCCGGCCTTTTAAGTATTTGCCAGGTTGTAGTTTTCTTGTCCATAGCCTATATGTTTTTGTATTTTATGTGTTTTCTTAATTATTATTACCAAGTCATCAACGTCATTATTCATGTTTATGTAACCAATTTCCAATCTCTCTTGAATTAAACTTTGTTACTGCGTCTTTATGTAAACCACCTCTGTTTTGATTGGCAGACCTGTATTTTGCTGGATTCAGAAAACAGGCCAGGATAAAACTTCAGCTTCAGCTTCAATGGACAATGCTAAGCTTCTGTAGGCTGATTACATTTACATTTATGGCATTCAGCAAACACTGACTTCCATTTTCCTAACTACAGGGGACAGTCTCTCTGGAGCAACTTGGGGTTAAGGGTCTTGCTCAGGATCCTAGTGGTGGCCTGCTGAGTAGGATTTGAACCCATAACATCCCGGTCCAGAGCCAAGTATCTTACCCACTAGGCCACCACCACCACATTAGACTTACTATGAAAGTGAATTTTATTTTCTGACAGCACACTAACAAGACATTCATCATGTTTTTGCAGCTCATGTTCATGCATATAGTGCGGAGAGAACTTTCTGAAATGATGCTTATATACTACATCAAAAGGGAAATGTTATTAGCTATGAAATGGGATTGTATGGTTTTTGGCTAAGGTGGGGTGCAATCCAGGACTGGGGTTAGATGTGTGGTTTAGCTGGTACTGGACCTTTCGTTTCAGAGTATTTTTGCTGATCTCGGTTATATAAATGGCTGATAATAGAACTATTCACTGAGGTGCTTTAGGGGGATCTAAAGTGGTTCTATGGCATCACTCCAAGAAACACCTTTCATTTTAAACCTCTCTCACACTGTTTACTATGAAATATTCTTTTTGAAAGACAGGTGCCAACGTTTTGGAGCCATTCTTTACGATAACCTCTCTGTGAGCTGAGCAAGTGTGAGAGCCTGAAGTGAAGAACCTATACATAATGGATAAGGTTCGATATGTTCAAGCCAAGAGACAATAACATGCAAATTGGTTAAGAGTGCATCCAAACTGTAATTAAGACACATTCCGAATCGAATCCCACATCAATAGTGTAGTTGTTTGTCAAAGTGGATGGTGAAACAATATGAGAAACAGCTTTGTGTGCGAGTCATAGAGGACGCATGAATAAATGCATGAACGCGGGGGGTCAGGGGCCACGAAAACAAGATGTTAATGGGATACCAGATTGACAAATTCTGTACAATTACTTTTCGCTTTGAAACTCGTCTTTTAAGGCAATCGCTCCCAGATGGTGAATCTTAGATGTAATCGCTTCCACTGAAGCTGCTTTAAATGTGTTTGCGTGTATGTGTGTGTGTGTGTGTGTGTGTGTGTAAAGTGCTATGCCATCTTCACCTCAGAACAAAAACAGGGCAATTTAGCCGCCATCATATTCAGCTATTGAGTGAATCGATTAACGGTGTTGAGCCAGGCTGTATAGACGTCTTCTTGTGCATTATTGCCCAGTGAGGAGGCTATCTGTGGGCAGTAGATGGACAGGAGGTGAATGGCGATGCATGCCGATGTGGTGTAAGCTAAAGCTGATTTCCCCTGTTGGGTTTACATTCACCCAGCTTAGTATTACTGCTCTATTAAAACACACAGACCAGAAAAGTCATCCACTCATACTATTTTCTCATACTATTTAAATGTGTATTCATATAGTTAATTGTATTGTTTTTTACTAAATGAATTGCGTTTACACTCCATTTCCATCATTTATCAACAGGTTTTTGAAAAAATGCTTTTAGCAAAACAAAAAATGACATTAAATTCACATTGTGTAAATGTAGCATCAGAACCAAACGTTTACAGCCAACATTTATGGCACAATTTCTGCACGAGTTCCACTGAGCTACAAGTGTGGAATGCCAAAAACCATGAAATGCCAAAAGACTCAGTAGTGAAGTGTTCAGTATTACATATCTACTAAAGTCCGTCTGATCTATACGAGGAAACTTAGCAGCAAAAGCTTTGTTCTGAATTAAATGCCTTTGGGATGTTCTGACCGGCAGCATATTTACACCTATCTGCCTATTCAGCTTACAGCCATTTATCCAATCAGCTTTTCATCTGTCCATTCTCCAAAGTGCTCAATATCCTCTTTTCACATGCAATTCTTTTTTGTCCTCTAGCTGACCTTTGTTCGGCCCCTGGACCTCTGCAGTGCATTACTTTGTTGATTGGCCTCTCTCTCTCTCTCTCTCTCTCTCTCTCTCTCTCTCTCTCTCTCTCTCTCTCTCTCTCTCTCTCTCTCTCT
>JBBJLR010000040.1:9847400-9869864 GCA_037577145.1 Brachypetersius gabonensis | reverse complement strand
CCTCCCCCCCCCCCCCCCCCCCCCCCCCCCCCCCCCCCCCCCACACCTCTTAGCGGAGGGTTTTACTGTCATCAAACATTCAAGAAGTTGTCTTCAGACGTGGATTCTTTTCAGTATGGGATCTAACCCAGATAGCAAACTCTCTTACCAGAGACTGGTGCTGTTTCAGTCCTTTGGATGACTGAAATATCCAAACCTGATCTTCATTAGATGCTAAGTGTTCCAAATATACCCGAGCATTAGGAAATAAAACAATGCACCACCTGATACCGTGCATTGCAGACATTTTTCCAAGAGATGTTTCAAGGCATGACCTGAATTGGTGTCACTGGTGACTGACCACAATAAGGTAAAATACACCACTGTTCAAAATCAAATTAAACAAATATTAAAAATGATTTGAATCAACAGTTCCTCCACCAAGCAAAGCAGTTTCTTAACAGCCGGTTGCCAAGCAACGTACTGGTCAAAAGTTATTTCATGAACAGCACAATAACTGTAATACAGGCATGTTGATGCCGAATTTATTTGTCTTGTGTGTGTGTATGTAACGAATTTTTCAATGGATTTAATAACCTTCAGATTACAAAACTCTACATGTGCAACCTGACTGACTATAACTTTGCACAGTCTCTGATGCAGTTCATTAACCAGTGAAGCCTCCCCGGTTTCCAAATCCATCATTACAATCAGGGTCATCCAGGTGTCTCCGCAGGCCTAGCCAAGGCCGTGGTAATACTGTGCCATTGGATCTGCGGCTATCAGGGAAGTGTTCTTCTGTGATCTTTATCACCAGGCCTGGGACAGCATGACTGATCCTGAAGCAGCTTTTGGGGTCAGGAGGATTCCTCAGACAGAAAAGAGGGTGCACGTGTCTCCGAGGGTTTAACCCCTCTCACCCTCCGCCTTCCCCTCTCCTTTATTCAGCGCGCTGATTTATGGGCAGAAGTAAGGGAGGAAAAACAACCGTGTCACTGCCGGTCCTTTGATAAATGATTCAAACTAGCTTGGCTTCTTCAGCCCAGCCAGAAGACAGCACTTCAACACATTTCAGTTTGGGGGGTTTCAGCCTAAGATTTGTATGTGTTTGTGTCTGTGTATGTTTCATCACTGTCTGTTCACAAACACTATATAGAAAAATATACGATCACATACCATTTTACCAATTATTTTGGATGATGTTTGATTCTGACAGCAGTAACATGGGTTTCATACTGAGGGAAAAAGTGTGGGTGGAGTTCTGGAGAGGGTTATGATTGGTGCTGATAATTTGCTATGTTTGATAAAGAGTTTTCTGTATGTTCAATTAAATTTTTTATTCATTTAGCACTTTTTACATGCATGTTGTCACATAGCAGCTTTACAGAGTCCAGGTTCGAGCCCCTAGTGAGTAAGACAAAGACAGAAATGAGGAAAAACTCCCTCAGCTGGAGGAAGAAACCTCAGGAGGAACCAAGACTCCTCTGGTCGACCCAGAGGGAAAGGAAAAGAGAGTCTCTATCGAGAAAATGTGACGAACCTTTTAGAAGACTTAACTGTTTTAATGGTTCTTTCATTATATTGAGCTTCTAGAAATGTGCTTCACATGCAGAAATCTCTTTCTCAAACATAGTTCTACGGGGAAACAGGAGGGTCTAACTAAATACATAAAGATAAAATGCATCAAAATGAATGTGGCTAAAAGAGAATTAGTGAAATGACTACAAAGTAGTCAGTACAACTAAACCCAATATATTTCATCTGCATGACATATTCTGATGAATCACCAAAAAAATATTTTATTGAGTCAACTTTTAATGAGTTAACATACAGAAAATTAGTTAAACATATTATTTAAAGTTCAGTTAACTCGAAGCTGTAAAGTACAGCCTCCAGGGGGGTTAGCGCTGTGTCAACTTTAGCCTGGCTTGCGGATTATGGTATTGGAATATGAGAAGCTGAACAAAAGCATGTTCCCCTGGAACCTGTTTAGTTACATAGCACCTATCTTGAAACTTGAATTTTTAGGGGTCCTACAAAAGCAAACAACAATGACAGTTTTGCTGTAAAAGGTTTTGCGTCTAAAGGGTGGCAGTGAGTAATGTTTTTGTATTTGATGTTTGGTAATAACGCCTTTAGAGGGCAGCAGTGAGTAACATTTGTTTATTTAATATTTGGTTATAACACCTTTAGAGGGCAGCGGTGAGTCATGTTTGTTTATTTGATGTTTTTTAATAGCACTTTTAGAGGGCAGCAGTGAGTATTGTTTGTTTAATTTGATGTTTGTTAACACCTTTAGAGAGTAGCTGTGAGTAATGTTTATGTATGTGATCTTTGTTGATTACAGCATTAGAGGGTGGCCATGAGTAATGTGTGTTTATTTATTGTTTAGTAATAACGCCTTTTACAGGGTGATGGTGAGTAATGTTTGTTGATTTAATGTATAGTAATAGCACCTTGAGGGGGCAGTAGTGAGTAAAGTTTTTTATTTGACACACAAAGCCTGTTGCTAGTAAGGAGCCACTTGTGGCTTTTAGTAGCTCCACACAAAAAAAGTAATTTAAATGTTAATTAGAGTTATTGATATGGCAATTAATCGTCAGCTTAAATTTACAATCAGGACAAGCCTGTTGTCCGAACACGCCCAAACGAAGATGGGTGCCTCCATGACATCACACGCATGGCTAAAGAATGACATACATGGAAAACACACACAAACACATTGCAGCTGAAACCAAAATGGTGCTGCTAAACTGTGGGAAGCCTCACTGGTCTGTCTGCCCCTGAGCTGGTGTTGTTGCCCCACCCCTGGTTCTACTCCTAACCCGGGGCAAGCCTCTTCTCCTCCTCTCCGAACGAACATTCTTTGGAAAGTCATTTTATATCACTCTTTGAACGTGCACTGAACTGTAAAACCACCCCATTGGAAACAAAATAAAGGGATTGTGGAGGAGAGGGTAGGAGAGCGAGGGAGGGGGTGATGTGAGTGCATATGTGTGTGTGCGTATGTTGGGGCTGGGGGGTGGGATGGGGCTGAAGGAGGAGATTTATAATTCTTTGCGGGCCTTTGGTATTAACCCAAACACCATCGCTGTCAGCGGCTCGACGAGGGAGGTGCGAGGGGCAAACATTCAGTGTTAATTGGCACTTTGTACTCACTGAGCCTTCTTTTTGTGAGAGGTGGAGGGGAGGAGAGACGCAGGGTGAAAGTGTGTGTGTGTGTGAGAGAGAGGGAGAGAGAGACAGAGAGAGGGGGTGAGAGAGAGAGAGACAGAGAAAGGGAGAGAGACAGAGAGAGAGAGAGAGACAGAAAGAGGGGGAGAGTGAGAGAGAGACAGAGAGAGGGAGAGTGAGAGAGAGACAGAGAGACAGAAAGAGGTGGAAAGTGAGAGAGAGAGAGGGAGAAAGAGAGAGAGAGCTCTTGTTCTTGTTGGGCCTTGTTGAGGGTATTTACGGTTCACTTATTATCCTTTGTTAATTGGTCTTTCACTCCTTTATAGAGGAGACAGGGAGAGAGAAAGAAGAATTCATCCAACCCCCATCTCGCCACCCATACTCTCTGATACTCCTTCAAATAAGTGAGAGACAATGAGAAAGAGGTGAAGCTCAAAGGTGAAACTCTTAAAAACAAACGTCTAAAAGGGTTCTTTGAAGAACGGAAGAACCATCTTTGGTTCTCTAAAGAACATTGCTGTTGAGTAATTCAGTCAATTGAGGTTTTGAAGGAACCATCAGCCGAAAGGTTTCCTAAAGGAACCAAAAGTGTTTTCTCAACCAAAGAACCCTTTACCGTTAAAAAGCCCATATTTTGGAAACACATTTTCTACTATAATAAAATTTTCATTTTCTAATATAATAAAACCCAGATGGTCCATTTATGGAAACTAAGCTTAGATGTGCTGATTAGATTAGCTATTTTTGTGATGTCACAAAAACCAAAAACATTTACAGATGTCTGCCTTTTCGGTTTGTATCTGTTTAGCCCTGTTTACTGATGCGTAAGCGATAAGGAGAGTTTCAGCCCATACTGCTTTTTGAATAAGGCACAATGCAAAAGAGCCAATCTGAGCAGAGCTTGATTACATATACCAACTTAAAGAAACAGCAACAAAAGCTGTCTGTTTTATGGTTACATGTTAAAGAGAGGCTGGAAAGTGTAAAAATATTTTTAAAAATTTAATTATTTTTGGCATGTAATAAAAGATGGGGGGGATTATAGCAAAAAATATAGGGCATGGGTCCTTTAAGAGTGGATGTGATGGAGCATGGAATTTATTCTGCTGAAAAGTTTGGTAAAGCTCATAAAATAATACTTAAAAACACTCTCAGCCCCTTTGTTTTTTGGTACCTCATTATATTCTCAGTGTACCAGAACATCAACAACCACAACCTAAATCAAAATTAAGCCACCATTTGGTTGTCAGTCATCCACTGTTGTTCAATCAAATGTGTTCATAAACAAAAATATATTCAGCATTTCTGTCCAGTTTAGCAGTGATTGTGTTGTCCTTTTGCACAGGGACAGCAAAACTCTCTTGGCTTGAGTCTGGACACAGGGAAAGAGACTTAATTAGAGAGTGTAGGGGGTTGGGGGGGCATGGCTTTGGCCCGCTTCACAGCACCTCTGGCCTCTTCCTCCCCTCTGCCGAGCGCATAAACAATAACAGTGACCAGTCTGAAAGGACACAGGTGTCAACCATTGTGCGGTTTTGAATAGTGCCGAGGGGGGGAGAAAGAGAAAGAGAGGAAAGGGTGCGGGTGGGGCCACATGCCCCCTACCTCACACCACCTCCATCACATCCCCCATTCTGTCACTGCTGACACTGGCATTCTGCGAATGGTGTCACCGCCGTCCCAAATACAGGATTCAGAGGAGCGCGTTAGGACAGAGGGCGGCCTGTTGTTTAGCCCTACTCCGCTGTCCTTCATAGTTCTGGTTTATCGGCTGCTGGCCGTCATAAGTAGGTCAACCATGGAAAAGAACAGTCTGAACAAGCAAAACATTATCAACATGTGTTGATTGGCATTTAGCTGAATGGCTAAAATTGCGAGCAAGATATGTACATTAACAACACCTTGAGAGGGCAGTGGTGAGTAATGTTTGTTGATTTAAGATAATATAAACCTTCATTAGTCCCACAAGTGGGAAATTTGCATTGGCAGAAAGTGGACAGAAACAAAGTAGAATAAAAACTATACAGCGGTACAGTATAAAAAGTACACTATACAATACAAATAGTACAAAAATATAAATATGGACTTGTGTATTGAAAATACATAGTGTATATATATGAAATGTGGGAAGCCTCACTTGTCTGTCTGCCCCTGAACTGGTGTTGTTGCCCCACCCCTGGTTCTACCCCTAACCCGGGGCAAGCCTCTTCTCTCCGAACAAACATTCTTATCTAGCAGAATGGCTAAAAATTAGAGCAAGCGGTCCAATATGGGCCCTAGTTTAGCTAAGGTGCCAGTGGTATGGTAAAAATGATAGTAGCTAAGCAGCTAAGCTGGTAAGCTTGAATTATCAGAGCATACAAAGTCTAATCAAAGTCTAAACAAAGAAAACGTACTGAAATACACTATGCAATATACACAAATGCTTAGGTATAAATACTATAGTCAAGTGAATTTCTAGTAACACAAATGGTGGTTATGAGTATGTTGTTGCACATAATACAGATCAGTAGTAGATCAGTAATGCTGACACATGGTAAGACTATTGCACGGAATAATAATACAATTGTGCACATAATGTAATCATTCAGCTCCCAGTAAGACAACTGCACATGATAAGAAGAAATTGCACATAAAGATCATATTTTAAACCCAATAAGAAATTAGTGGCAGATTATTGTGGGTGTGTGACCAAGTGAGGAGTTGTGGAGTCTGATGGAAGTGGGGAGGAAGGCAGTCCTGTGGTGTTTGGTGGAGCACTTTATGCTGGTGAGTCTGTGACTAAAATGGGTGATCAGCACTGTCCATGATGGACAACGTTCTCCTTTCAGCTTCAGTTTCCACGTTGTCATATATTAGAAGGACTACACTGGAGCTTAACTAGTGTAAGAAAGTTTTGGATCTGGTATAATTTCAAGCATATTCACCAGAAATGAAGCTCTTTCTCACGTCGTAATTGTGTGTGTGACGTTACTTTAACACGAACCCTGCATGTTTTCAGAGAATGTTCAAAAGACATCATAAAGTGTCAATCTGTGCTTTTATTGTATTTGTAAGTCATTTAATTGATGTTGCTCTTTAGAGGTGGTTTCTGAAGGCAGTGTTGAACAAAAGGCTTGATTCTGAGAGAAACAGATTCTTGAACAAGCTTAAAAGACCAGGGCAACCGTTCACAGTTATTCTAGACAGACCGTCCCAGAATCATGCGCTGACTCCTATGCATATAAATCAGAGCTCTCTGAAGCTGAATCTCACGGCTCAAAAAGCTGGCTGATGGCTTTGCTGCTGTCAGATTACAGTCTGCTCCCTCACATGAGAAAGGGCACTTCAGCAGGCCTCACGGTGACGGCCGTTTACAGCGCAGACAGTGATGTATGAGCCATAGCAATGCTCTGCCAGCAGCTCCTGTCTTCTTCGTTCTTCTGTAGGAGAATCATGGTTTTCAAGTCCACAAGTGTTTTACCAGTTTTTCCTTCAGAGGGAGGAAGTTTAAGCTGGAATAGTTAGAGGGAGCTAGAGAAACAAACAGAGAGAGAGAGACAGACAGACATAGAGACTTGAGACAAATAGATATAGAGAGTGTAGATAGATAGATAGATAGATAGATAGATAGATAGATAGATAGATAGATAGATAGAGATTGACGGACGGACGGACGGACGGATAAAAGTTGTGTGTGATAGAGTGCCATACTTATTGTGTGTGAGAGAAAGTCTGTGTGTGTGTGTGTGTGTGTGTGTGCGTTAGAGTACCATACTCATGGTGATGCTGTTTAGGGGGGTGGGGATTTATTGCCCAGCATTAGAAGCACTAATCTGTTGCAGGTGTTACTGGCTGCTATCCGACACAGCCAAGCCTGCTCCTTTGCCCCACAAGGCCCCAATCTCTGTGAGGGTGTGTGTGTCTGAGCGAGCAAGTGAAAGTGTGTGTCAAAGTAAGTATGTTGAAATCAAAAAGTGCACATATATGAGTTCTGTGCAGGTCAGTTTAATTGGCAGCAGAAGTGCCTCCTCATTTTCTTTTCTTGGTCTGCGTCACTCCTGAATTTTGAGTCTATACTAAAACAGTGACCTGAACCCCACTGTACCGATTTAACTGTCAGTGGTATTTTAACAAAGTGGAAGCAATTGGGAACGACAGCAACTCAGCCATGTGGTGGTGCCACGTAAACTGACGGAGCGTGGTCAGCGGATGCTGAGGCTCAGAGTATGCAGAGGTCGCTGACTTTCTGCAGAGTCAATCGCTACAGACCTCCAAACTTCATGTGACCTTCAGCTTATCGCAAGGACAGCAGAGAGAGCTTCATGGAATGGGTTTCTGTGGCCGAGCAGTTGCATCCAAGTCATACATGACCGAGTGCAATGGAAAGCGGTGGTGTAAATCACACCACCACTGGACTCTAGAGCATTGAAGGCGTTCTCTGGACTGATGAATCACGCTTCTCCATCTGGCAATCTGATGGACGAATATAGGTTTGGTGGTTGCCAGGAGAACAGTCTGACTGCATTGTGCCATATGTGACGTTTGGTGAAGGGCCGATTATCACAAATGAGTCACAAATGAGGTACGCATTTGCACTGTGAAGACTAAAAACTGGTGCGCATTTTGCGTACCACTTACGTCTATTGGAGCTTGCGTACCAATCCCTGTTCATGCTCCAAACTTTGTGAAAACAGTGCACAAAAGCAAGTCCTGGCCTCAACCAGATGGAACACCTTTGGGATGAATTAGAGCGGAGACTGCGAGCCGCCTCATCCAACATCAGTGTCCGACCTCACAAACGTGCTTCTGGAAGAATGGTCAAAAATTCCCATAAACACAGTCCTAAACCCTGTGGAGAGCTTGCCCAGAGGAGTTGAAGCTGTTATAGCTGCAAAGGGTGGGCCAACGTCATATTAAACCCTATGGATTAAAAATGGGATGTCACTTAAGTTCATATGTGTGTAAAGACAGGTGAGTGAATACTTTTAGCTATATAGTGTATAATGATCAGTGGCAGTCAGCTACCACTGTTTCTTCAAAAACGCTTAGCATATGATTATTATATGATCATTATACCAACTATCATGCAAAATAGAACTAGCTTCACCAGAAAAACTGTACGTGCGGGAAAAACTAAACACAGATTTGAAATCAGCATGAAAAACACTAAATTAACTTATTAAACCCACATTAACTTATCTCTGATGATTTTGACCTGTGTTATTAACAGTCATGCACCAAAAAAAAAAAAAAAACAACGTTGTGAAGGACTACCAATATCCAGAAATCCTTGGTAGAGGATGATAGAGAGGAAGAGAACCCCATTCTGTTCTGGTCAGACACACTGTAGTAGGAGCTCTGGGTGTGTGGGTATTCACTGCCGCCTAGTGGATAAATTAACTTATTACACCCAAAGCAGCCTCGGAGACAGTGGCCTTGTTGCTGACAACACTCAACACTCATTAGGAAAGACTAAAACTGGACTCAACATGTAAAAAAAAAAAGTTTTTCTTTTTTTAGATATTTATTATGCCTGAATCTCTGTGGCACCCTCCAATTTCATTTATATTAATAGTATTATAAACTTCCGGCGCTGTCACGGACGGCAGTATGGCGTGCTCTTGGCATTTTACGTTGCTTATAGTACTTGTATAGTTATAGTAATCTCTCAAACACTAAGGTGCTTTTAATAACCCATGTGCCCTACTGATCTGCTGGTTCAGCACACAGTAGTGTAAGTTAGTTTATATTTGATGCTATTTTATTTTGATGACTTTTTATTTTTGATTACCCTATAGTTATTGTCTTTTATTTATAATCTATTTTATTTTATACTTGTTGCACTGAGCATTCTCATGACAAAAGAATATCCCTCAGGATAAATAAAGGGTTGTTTTTACCTCATCTTTCCTGATAATACAGAATAAACCAACTGTACGTTTTAGTTAGTTATGTGTTTGGGAGCATCAGGTAGTGACATATTGCACACACACACAAACACATGCAGGGCTCTATGCGGGTCAGTCAAGCTCTTCCATACAAAACTGAAAAGGTTCTTCCCCAAACTGTGTCCACAAAGTTGGTGTTGTCCAAAATGGCTTGGTCTGCTGAAGCATTAAGATGATCCTTCACTGGACGTAAGGTGTCTAGCCCAAACCTTGAATAACAGATGCGTCCCAGGGTAAAAAATGTATCATGTGTTTAAATTCTAGCATTTACATCTCTGGCTTAAATCACAGCTTCCAAACAGTTCTTATAGCCAGCAAACACATTGTGTTTCAGATTTAATCATGCCGACGCTTCCAAACAGTTCTTACAGCCAGCAAACTCATTGTGTTTCAGATTTAATCATGGCGATGAAGGCCATTTTAAACATGTTAATCCTTTGGCTCTTGAAATAGTGCAATTTTTCATGTGTGTTTAGCATGACCGCTGTCACGTTACAATTACCAGTCGATACCTGAAACAATAACGGACAGGTGGGGCAAAAGGTTAGTTCTTAAACCTGAGCAAAGTACAGAACCTGTAGAAAAGAAAAAATAAACACACATTCACGCTCTGCATTATCTAAGTCAAAGATAATGTGGTGAGTCATCTCAGTAACCTCAGACCAAGAACTCCTTTAGATTTACTGATACAGGGCCAACATTTAAAATAAATCAAATGAAAGGACTCGCATGTTATTAGGATTATTATTGTAGTATTTGTTACATTATTATAACTATTACACAGACAATTTAGAACTATTTCTGTAGGAGCTTCATACATTTCACAACAGGTCTTTTTAAAACAGGTTTAGTGATAACAGCCAGCTGATAACTCATGTATGGTTTAACCAGTATATGGAGCCTCAGACACCTTCTTATGTGCGAAAAGCATTAAGATTTTTCTGTGCAACCCATCATTTTAGCGTATGCACACTTGGAATGAGTTCATCAGTAAATACATTACACCAACATTCAAAATTACACCGTGACATTAAACATATAAAATGAATTAAAAACACAAGATTCTTTAAGTATTTACCCGATTTTAACATTTTAACGAAACTGAATCAAAGCCTTAGTGCCGGATTTCATGTGATTTTTCATGGCAAGTGCTACAAAGTAAAACTAGAGCTTCACATAATTTAAAGAGCTTCTTAAAGCTCCCATGTGTACCATTCACTCTCAAGTCCATGCAGTCCTATGTGAAACGAAAAATGTTTTTTATCGCATACATGATTTGAAAACCACACAAAGGATCTAGTTGTATGTCAAAGAAAAAATCAAATACAAGAAAGATTTTAAGGCTACCATGGCTTGCTCTGAACATGCATTTCAGGCTTTCCTTCACGGTAGGAGCCTCGGTGCTTAGTTACAGTTTTTTTCTCAGAATCAGTCTTTCTAGATAAAAATCAACACACAAATGGACTCTTGAAAGGTTAACTCCATCCCAAATTACTCTCTAGTGCCCTCTATGAGTCATGAACTATGGGCTCTACACCTTAATAGTGCACTGTACTCCAGTAGGGACCTGTACACAAGAACTGAATCCCTGATTTTTTAGAAATATTAAGGATTTTTTGAGTACCTAGGGTTTTATTTTAATGACATATGCAGTGCACTATGTGGCGAGTAGAAAGCAAGAGGAACACTGATGCATGCTCAGTGGGAAAAAAAGAAAAAGATACATAAATACCAATCTCATTAAGATCACATGGCTAGGAGTCAGATATGTAAAATCACATTTGTGTGGTCACCCAGCTCTGAACCGATCAGATCTGTAACCTGCTACCATATCAGAGTAAACACCATTTCACCACATTCTTCAAGGCCTCTGTAGCTCGTTTGCTCACACACTTTGTCAAGTGGAGTCCTTATGTAAGGTGCCCTCCTTTAACCTGAGCACTCAAATTCTTTAAACCTCCCTCTTAAAAATAAAGGTCCTGAAATGATTTCTTCACTTGGATACAGTAGGGATGCACAATGTGGACAAAAAAATAGTACTGCGCTTATACTTCTCCTTTTTTTCTGGAATTAAAAAGGTGTGACGTGTGTGTTAAAATTTCTCCATTCTTACAGTCCATATAGGGACATTTTTGTGATGTCAAAAACAACAACACAGTTTCATAAATCAACTTATTCAGCCTGTAGCAATATATCCCTGGCCATTCCCAATGAAGTTCTAAGTAGTGTTTCCCCAAGGTGACATCTGAATGAGCTGCACAGGGCAACCAATCAAAAAAGAGCAATTTACATACATCAGTCTAAAGATTGACAGACAGTAGACTGTGCAGCACGGATTTACGGTTTGAAGAAAAAACATCGATGGAGAACCTTTCCATTATGTGGAACCAGAACCCAAGCTGGCTCTCCTATGGCACTGTGCCAAAGAAACCTTTTCGGCACCTTTATTTCGAAGAATGTGAGCCAGTCTCCAGAAATGACCAGAAATCTATTACTAACTCATGGCTGGTAGCTGTAAGAGGCACGAATCACCCGGTCTCTCATGGATGGGAACCAGTCTCTGAAGAGGACGGCGTAGTAGGTGTAACCGGGGTAGAAAGCTTCATTCTGGCGGAGTGCTCCAGCTTTGATGATCTGCCAGGCAGCTTCATGGGCAGGGTATGGTGTCATATCAATATAACCTCTGTGTTTACAAGCAAAAAACACACAGTCGCACATTACCAAGAACCTTCTTTTTGAGCATTTTGAAACCACAGATATATTATTACTTATGCTGGGCAACTTTGGTTCAGTCTGATGGAAGAGCAAAAGACTTTGCCCCATCATTTTCATCTATTTAGCCCCCTCTGTTCTGACCTGGCATCCCCTAAGTGCCCTATGCACCATAAACCTCGCCCCTGCAATCTCTGTATGCCCTATGCCCTAAGAACAGACTGCAAACTGCAATCAACTCTTGACGCATTTTAGTATCCAAAGCATGTACATAAGAAGTGATTGTTATATTTTTTGTACATATGAATCTGACTGTTGTTTAAAAGCTACAATAGGAGCTGAGCTGAGTCTAAATAAATATCTGTTTACCATCTAATGTGAAACTTACCCTTAGACAAATTACATTTTTGTTAATTTTCTATGTGAGTAAACATTTATAGAGAGCACACTTTTTCAAATGCATGATTACTGCATTAATGCATGATTACTGTTTCCTGAAGTCACATAACAAAAAACTGGCCCATGCAAAAGTTGTATCTGATTTTATAGCTAGCATTACTGCATTTATAGTTTTATCATTTAATTTTATGGTATGTTAAGCCCAGCAATCAAATATACTTTTTGCACTATAATTTGCATAAACATTTCACCTTTTGGTTAGTTTTTTTTTGTAGAGAATTTTTACTTATTTTCACTTAGAAGATCAACAAACCAGGTATTTGGCCAGAGGTGCTATTTTTTTTCCCACCATGTGTGATTTTTTTCCCCTTTTAAACTGTAATTTTCTGCAGCTTATTTTTGTTCCTGTCTAATTCTACCCTCTAGCTTGCTCTCTTCATGTCACATGATACTACTGCCTCTAATGCTGGGAGCTCCTGTCACTTCATGTACATTGGTTTAAAGTACTGGTAGATAAAGGCCACTCTTGGTGGTGTCGTGCAATCATGCACATCATTGCTCACTTGATCTTCTCCATTGCAGAATCTGTGTCAATCAGGCCAAGGATGCAGGTACTGATGGACACGTTACTGTGCTTCATAGCCAGCTCATGCTGCAGACTCCCAAAGAAGCCATTCAAGGCGAACTTTGTTGCAATGTATGGCAGAGCAAACGGCGAGCACATTTTTCCTGCAGAGCACATTTATTAACATTAACATTACACTCTCCATGATACCAACAGGACCTTTAAAGAGATCCTCAGATCTCTTAACTTATCACTCACCGATCAGAGAGGAGACCACCACTATCACGCCATTACTCTTCTCAAGGGCTGGTAAAGCCTTCACAGTCATCTGCAAGTAACTGTGGAAATTCACCTTTATACAGGACGAGGAAAGAAGATTTCATCTCAATATAATGCACTCACAAGGGCCGACAACAGAAACGAAAGACAGGGTCTTTAACTGCAGTGTTTCCCATCTTGCACCCCCTCAGTAAGGACTCCTCAGTAAAATCTCCTGTCATTCCCTGACTTTAAAGTTATGTGTATTACTGTGATGTTACAATACACTGAAATTTGAAGCTCTCAAACACTAGTCATTTCAATGAATACCATTAATATATTTATTACTGAACATTAGACATTTCTTTTCAATAGAAAGAAGTAAAGGCCTGGTTGATTGTGTAAGTGAAACTCAAACATGACATTTTTCTGCTATTTGCAGGACACAAGCTTGATTTTAGCAATTGCACAGTAAATATAACAGAAGTGTGTTCTTTGTAGGTCAGTGGTCCCCAACCCTGCTTCTGGAGATCTGGTTTTAGTATTAAGAGCAGATTAAGAGGTTAATTATGAATTAACCTGAAATGTTGGCATATGATAAGATTTTCATATAATGTTGTATTGCATTTACATAGTTTGGCAGTTTTGTGGATCACAGATGTAGGTGAATGTTGTCTTAGGAGTCCTGCCCAAGGACCTTTATTGGTATAGTGTGGTGTGTCACTAAGAATCGGAATCAGTTTCCTGCTTTGAAGGTACCAATGTTACCCACAACACTTCACTAAGCTGCCCACCTTCCTAAGTCAAGTCAAGATCCTGTCTCCTGTGCAACACCTGCTCGGCTAATGAATTTCTCCAGAAGTGTTGAATAAGGGGTGAGGGATGGCAAGGAGCTGAACATGGCAGGATAGAAGATCTTCAGGAGGGGAGTCAGTGACCACTGCTGTAGAAAGTGTACTTATTTGCAACTCGAGTGATCTGCTTATTTCCACTGTGGACATTAACTGCATATTAATTAGAATTATCACAACATCCAGATGGATTTATATACAACTTGCTCAGTGTTAATACAGTCCCTACAACAGACCGCATTTGTAGATAATACATATTAAGCGAAAAGTTATTCCAGAACCACAGTTCTATTCTTTTCAGTGTTTTTATGCCGCTGCTGTACCTGCATTAGCCAGCGAGTGTGATCCACATCGCCATCCCACATCTGATATGGACTCGGCCCAATGTGGTTCAGCACTATGTAGTCCAGGCCTCCAAGCTTCTGTTCAGCAAACTCCACCACCCGGTCGGTGTCCTCAGGATTACCCATGTCTGCTGGGACATAAAGGGCCTTCTGAGCACCCAGATCCAGACACTTCTTCACCACCTGCAGTCACACCAGAGTGCAGTCTAAAACAGTGATTCACTGAGTTCAGCTGAGTGGGAAAATGAAACCCCCGTAAAGAGAATTCATACTAAATTCATGAATAGTATGTTATCTGGATCAAAAGAAACAAATAGTTCTTAGCTTGTATTAACAGGCAATATCAACATGCATGATCATTTTTTACAATTCTAATATGCTGATAACTGTGTCATCTTTGTTACAGATGACATGTTATTGGTGTGTATAAGGTCTTGGTTTTTAATTCCTTTTTTGAAATACAGTTTACAAAAAAACCTGGTAATACCTAATGTAAATCAAATGTACTAGTAATTATATTTAATTACATATACATTATATTTAAAATAGATATGTAAGTGATATGTAACTGATACTACATTCCTGGTAGATGCACTATTCAAAACATGCACTAACCTCTTTTAAGGTATTTTCTCTTCTAGCTGTGATGACAATTTGAGCGCCCAAACGAGCATAGTGGTAAGCCACCTGCTCCCCGATGCCAGTGCTTGCGCCAGTCACCAACACTTTTGCCCCTTTAAGAGACTCTGGCAGGGACATAAAGACATGGTCACACTAGACAACATCACTTAAGCTTACGTCTCTCCCATCCTGAGAACTGCCATTATATCAAGGCATCATCAGAGCGTTATTGTTGGATCAGTAAGAGCAGCATACATTTGCATTAAAGGGCCCAAATTTACATTTATATCATCTGACAGTTGCTTTTATCCAAAGCGATTTGCAATCACTGTGTATCAGAGATGAAGATGAATGTAGTGTTAGGAGTCTTGCTCAAGGACTCCTACAGAGTACTGGGGTAGGGACTGAACCCCTCTCCTGCCTGGAAGTAAGGAATGTTACTCCCTACATCCCTTGCATTTACTTCATTACAGAACTCTTAAAGTTTCAAAACCTACTGTTCTCTCCAGTCCATACAAAAAACAGCTTTATTTTAAATCCACTGCCTTTATGATGCCACAAAAACTAGCATCTCTGCAATTATCTGTCTATTCAGCCGACAGCAGTCTATTCCTGCTGAAGTTATAAGGTGTGTTGCAGCCTGGAAGTGGTTTTTTAATGAGCACAGCAACACAAACTGTTTAGGGATCAGGGATAAAGAGAGGATGGAAAATGGTCACGCATAATACATTAAGATAGTTTGTGGTATAAAATCCTTGTATTTCTCATAAGTGGACTACAGTGGGAAAGAAATTAAATATAGTTTATGTGTTCTTTGAATTCATGACCTATAAGACCTATGGAGGAATTTAAGTGATTGTAGGTGGGGAAAAATTGAAATGACCCTTTATAAAGTTCATTCCACATACTGAAACCCTCAATTAAGGTGTGCAAAATTACAGCGACTGCTAATGTAGCATTACAGAACAAAAGCATTTTATTAGAGACAGGGTTATTCCCAATGAATGGGACATTTCATAGCATAACATGTGACTCTGTCAGATGAGTGGCACACCATAATCCAACAGAGAACAGTAAAGCAGTCTGGATTTCTACTCAAGCACTGCAACCATATCTATAACACACACTGTATGGCAATATGGACAAAAGTATTAGGACGCATGTCCATTACCAACTGGGACTTTATTGACATTGCATCCAAACTTTACATGGAGTTGGTACCCCTTTGAAGCAATAGCAGCTCCCACTCTTCTCACTATGAAAACAACCCACTTAATTTGAACCCTAAAATTACCTTAATTTTGACCGTAATTTCCAGGAAATTAAAGAAAATTAAAGGGACAAGTGCACAGATTATGGCTCATTAAGTAGTAAAACTACTGAAATTTACTTTTTAAAATGTGCCCCTTAAAACAGAACCTCTGGAATGAATGCCTTATGTTTAAGATTAAGGGGTTTCACACTCATGCCTTAAATCCACTTTTAAAGTAAAATTAAGGGATTTGTTCATGAATCAATGGCCACATAATACACATTTTCAGTAATATGTGGTAGGGTTAAGCACATTTTAAGTACGTTGTGTTTCGTAGTGTCTCGGAAGGCATTCCACAGTATTTTTTTAGTTTCTATGTTTTGTTTTGTTTTTTACCCGTTCTAGAATTGAACAAGGCCTTCTTAAACCATGAAAAACAGGTATGCTCCAATACTTTTGGTCATATCATGGACAAAAGTATTGGAACACACCTGTTTCTCAGGGTTTAGGGAAGCACCATTACGATTCTAGCTTCTAACAGAGAGAGAGAGAGAGAGAGAGAGAGAGAGAGAGGGAGAGAGAGAGAGACATTGCTCATGTTTTAGTACACCTGCAGTCAGCGAGACAGTGTTACTTTTAAACTCGGCACTTAACATCAAACTCACCTTCACTAAAAGAAGGACCACGCCATAGGAACGAGATCACGGCTGCGCCGAGAGCCCCGAACGCAAAAATCTTCAACGACAGCTTCATTGAGGAGAGCTGTGGGTTCTGCAGGTTCCTGAACACACTCTGATCTCAGATCAGCAGGTAAATGCCACTCCTGCAGGAAAACAGCGTCCACCCACTTTGGGACTCCAAAAGTGAAAACAAAGGATTAAAACCTATTGCTCTTACTTTAGTGAGTTCTGAGGCAGAACGGTTCCTTAATCGTCAGTTTCTTTTCTCGATCCACCTTAAACCGTCCGTTCCACCTTTAACTCCCCCCGTGGTTCTGGTTCGGTGCCTGTGGGCTGCAGCTGTGGGTGGGGAAAGCGTTACATATGGCGCAAAAAAAAAAAATAAAGGGCGATTTCACCAAATTTTCAAAAGTTTACTTGAAAGTTTTTTCCACTATAAGAAATGGTTCTTGTTAAAGGGTTTAGAATCAGAATCAGAAAACTTTACTGATCCTGGAGGAAATTGCTTATGGTTTTGACTGCAAAGACAAGAACAACATAATGCATAAAGTGGAACATTTGAAGGGACAGTTTTCTTACTATTATGTTCTATTTTGTCTCACAACTCCCTGCATGATCAGGCCTCAGGTATTGCCTTGACAACAATGTCATGGTTAATGAGGAGTTAATAAAGCATTGAATGATGTAATGGGGTTTTAATAAAAGACTGAGAAGCCTCTTGTATGTTTGATTCTTGAATGTTGTGTTATGCGAGGATTTAAACACAAAATGCATGTTGAAGACGGACCAAACCGTGTCAGAGGGATATAGAAAAACGTGTAGCTTGTCGTAGTTGTCGTTAAGATTTAACGTTCACACAGGCTGATTCATTTTAATGTAAAAAAAAAAAAGTCTAAATAAAATACAAACATTTCAACCTGAAATCCTAAATCGACATCTGCTATTCAGGCAAGTAAATGCCAGCTAGGGCTTGTTAGTCACAAAGGTGATGCTTGAAGAGGTGAGTCTTAAATGACGCTTGAAGACGATGAGGGACTCCACAGAACTGAAGTGGGAGTTTGTTCCACCACTGGGGGGACAAGGCTGAAAACAGTCTTAACGCATGTCTTCCTCTTCACAAGATATTGAATTCTGAAGCATTAGATTGTTTGCATCGACATCATTAAGTAGGTGTTGCTCCTCCACAAATGAGTCACAATGAACTAGGCTTCTAGAGGCCAGCTTCTCTTACCAATGCACTCATTTGTGGTGAAACGGTTGTTGAGTCACTGGTTTGAGCCTTTCCCGCTTTAGGGCCCCCGGCACAATGCAACATGCCCACTTAACTCTCCTGTTCTGTATCAGACACAAGTGATTAAAAACGTTTTTGACAAACATGCTGATCATCTCCTGCTCCAAACTCATAAGACCACTATGATAAGATTCCTTATATCTCACATTCACAGTTCTACAGTACAGTGAACTGCAGTAGATGATGCTGTACAGTACAGTTACAATAATGACACTCTAAAATATATATAACTTCAATAAATATATTTCATGTCAAGTAATATAAATAAATACATGTAAAAGTGTAATGACCTGAAATGAAATACATATAAAGTGTAAACACACAAACAGTGCGAACGTGTTCTCTGCATTTAAACCCATTCACCAGTTGAAGCTGATGGGTTGAACCCGGGGAGGAGTGTGTGGGTACCTTGCTCAAGAGTACCTCAGTGGTGCCACAGGTGGTCCTGGGATTTATACCCACAACCAACTGATCACAGGGGCAATGCCCTACTAGACCACCAGCTGCCCTAATAGGAAATTAGACTAAGCTGCTGGAATGTTCCTTTAATAACAAGTTACTTTTCTAGATTGATCAGAAAGGTTTCAACACAGATCTCACAAATAAACGAAAAAAGGAAACAGACGCCATCGAGGAACACGTGGAAACATCGATAACGCATCTTCACACTTCAAATGTTCCCACTAAACTTTATTCACGCTGAGAGGAGGACAGGCTGCTGTCCTTGTGGGTGTTGTTAGCTGGTAAGCTGGCTAACTGCTAATGTGTGTAAGATACCAGCCTGCGGTGGGATTCTTCTTTATCTGGACGTTTGTGAGGTGAAGAATCACAGTTTTGGAGTGTGTTGGGCTCAGCTGGACTCCATGGCAGCCCGGATTTTGCCCGTACTGAAGTAAGTTTCTGCTGTAATGACCTGCAGCAGCAGCAGCAGCAGCATACCTTCAGAACAAGAGAAAACTCCAGCTTCTGTCACAAAAACGAGCCACAGTCCGTCAGAATTAAGATCAATGGAAAAATAACAACATTTAGTTCGTTTCGATGGATTAAGCCCACCGTTTTATATTAAATATCAGGAGAACGTGAGCTAAGCTAATGGCTAGGTGTCAGGCAGGGCAGCAGTGAGATGAAGGGCCTGTTTATCTGAAGGACACCATTGCCTCATAATATAGTGTATAGTATACACTATGATGGGCAAGATTATTGGAACGCCTGACCATAATGACACTGTATTCAAACACAGACTGTAATATCGAGTTGGTTTCCCCCTTTGCAGCTATAACAGTTTCCACGCTTCTTGGAAGGCTTTCCACAACATGTTTGTGTCCATTAATTGTGGAGAGCAGGTCAGACACTGATGTTGAATGAGATGGCATGGCTCGCGAAGTTCATTCTTGCCCACAAAGTTGGAAGCATGTCAAAAATGCCCCTTTTCAGGAATCATCTGAGTTCAGTAATTAGGTTGTGTCCCAATACTTTTGTTCACATTGTTTATCAACACTGGACCTTGCCTACAATGTTGATTTGATCATGTCCTCTGCATGTGTAGACCAAGTGTCCTCAGGGTAGTGGAGTGTAAACACATTACTGTACATTCGAGAGTAGAATAAAATGAGTTTCCCCCAAAACAGAGTTTCGTTCTTGGCATCTATCTTACATCAGTTTCATTTACGTACTTTCAAACTTTAATGAATCTGCAAATATTTATACCGGGTTACAACAGTCTTGACATACAATGTTTAGGGTTGATTTCCCAGACAGGGATTAAGCCTAGTCTTGGACTACCCTTTCCCGTTCAATTGAAAATATGTATTCAAAGCACTACATAATCCAGGACTAGGCTTAATCCTTGTCCAGGAAAACGGCCCATAGAGTTTGCAACCCTCACTCCCCCTCGACCCCCGTTAGCATCGTACTTGCAGACTATGTGGGTGAACTAGTTTGGTTGCGTGCAGCATAAGAATAAACAGTAACGCGGCATGAGAGTGAGGGTGTTTTTTCTGTGGATTAGTTGTGTTTTCATGATTTTACAACTGTGTTAGGATCAGTAAGTGACTTAGGCTAGTGTGTGTTCTGACTAACACCAAAATTCAGGTTATGTCACTGTCGAAGGAATGGATCAGTGGCGTAACTGGAATTGCCCTGTGCTGTGGTTTCTTGTTTAAATGGCAATAAAGGGCCAATGTCAAAGAGAACCTAAGTGTCACTGGAAATATACTGCACATACAGTTTTACGGTTTCAAAAGGTTTTGTTCAGACTATCGATAATTTGCATATATCAGTCTTAAAGGCAAACCAACAGAAACAGCCTGTTTAACTCTGAGTTAAAGATTGGTTGTAAAATAGTCACGCAAAAATGGATTATAGCTGTTCTTATATAAAAGCACACAGCCATCGTAAGAGGACAGCAAGGGGAAAAATACAAGACTCTTGAAACTGTTGGCTTGTAGCACACTAATAATATAAATGGGTTGCTTTTTTTAAGCACTGGTGAATGTAGGTTTCAACAATCAAATGCTTCCTTATGTTTTACCTGCAGGCTTGCCACTAAAGTGGGCATCGCTGGAGGAGCTGTCTATGTGGCATATGACTCAGGACTTCTTGGGGGCGGCGACGAGGGCTCTGTAGCTTTGAGCAAAGCTAAATCGGCTGTTCCCCCCGCTGTGGAAGAATGGACGAAGTACTTCGGCTTTGAAGTAAAGTCAATAATTTTGGCAAACCTGTACTGCCAGTCTGACTGTTAGAAAGCATGCATGAAGTTAAATTCAGTCTTAAATGCTCAAAGATTTTGCGTCTTTCTTTTTTTTTTTGGACAGTTTGTCTCAATGGCATGTGAGGCTTTATGGATACTACAGATCAAAGAAAACGTTTAATTCTTAATTCTCATTAAAGATGTACTTTTAAAGAATGAATATGAAAAATGTATTTTCTGTGAATGTACCTGAATTTATTTGTAATTTAGGGTTCATTGTTTTTCTTTTTCAGCTTCCTGCAGCACCCAAAATTGAGTTCTCCCCAGTCGATGCATGGAATTCAGGTAATCCGTATGAAATCATAGCATAATTACTACACTATCAGGGATTGTTCTTTTTATTAGTAATACAAATACATAAAAGCTAATAGTTTGGAGTGTGCAACACTTTGTATAGATCAAAAATGAGATTATTCCTCAACAGAATTTCTAAGTGAGAATATTAAAAACATTCTAAAATGGTAATTTCGGTTTTTGATTGGGAGTCAGAACAGTCTGATTAAATTGTAATATAAATATGTATATTAACCCTGTAAGATTTCCAGACTAAGGCTTGTAGTTCAGCAGTTACATAGACATGCCATAAATTAAATGGTGGCTCCTGGAGATTTTAGGGTTCAGTTCAACCCAGAATATTCCTTCAACCAATAAAGATCCAGTCGCTCATCAAAATCAAGTGCTGCTGAAAGTCTAGCAGAGCTAATAAATATTTCATATGGTTACATGGGCTTTATTTGGTAATAACCTTTACATTATTGAAGCTCTTGAGTACTTCACACCCAGAAATCTTATTTACACAAATAATTCTTTAAAGAACCATCCAGTGAACAATTCATAAGGGGACCAAGTGTGTGTTATGCTTCTTTTTTAATAGTGAAATATGACCCGTATGGGGAAAAAAAATCCTCATTTTGTTCCCCTACAGGAGTGCAGAAGTCTATCGGGGCTCTGTCAGTCGCTCCAACTGCAGTGTGTGACTACACAAGCCAAGGCCTGCAGTATCTGAAGGACTTGACCAAATGAACTTGTTTCATGCAGTTTATTTGACCACAACTATGGTTTTTTGCACTGTTTGCTTTGTGTGGCCATGCTCTCCTATATGTACTGGAAAGCTACATTCAACAGAAAGACTGAAGACAGGTCAACTTGCAGGCAGCTCAAATAGTTTGCATTTATTTTGGCTTGCATTCTGTCCTTGTGTTCAAGTGTAAAACGATAAAAAGATGCCCATCCTCACGGCGTTTGGTGTTCAGTAAAATAAATACATGGAGGTTAGAACACTGCAAAGGTTTAATATTGATCTATTTATGAATTGTTTGTAGTTCCCCCCCCCCCCAGCCCACCTCCCTGGTTCTTTATCGGCTCTCATGTTGGCATGCTGCTGGTTCAGAATAAATCATGGCTATATTCAACGACTGTCATTTGTGTTAGTCTGTAAACCTAAAGCTCTCATTCAGTTTGCCTGAACATTTTGAATTGGAGGGCCAAAAACAACACAAAAGTAAAGGTAAAACTGAATAAACAAAGTGGATTGGATGGAAATTACGTTCTGGACAGTTTTTGAAGATTTAGAGATGGTTTTGCTAAAACACACACACACACACACACACACACACACACACACACACACACACACACACACACACACACACACACACA
>JBBJLR010000040.1:9810987-9838430 GCA_037577145.1 Brachypetersius gabonensis | reverse complement strand
TATTATAAAAACTTCAGCAGCAACTTTTCCAATTTCCCATATTTATGTCATTCTCAAAACTTTTGGCCACGACTGTACAATGCAGGGTCATTTCACACGATGGCACAATAGATAGGCTGGTTCTTCTCCTTCTCATGCAGCCTTTTGATTCCTCCTGCCTCACTCTGAGCTCTAAAGAGGCCTGTGCCAGCCCATGCATGCTGTAAGGAGCTCCTGCAGTGCCTTTTCAGCTCAGAAGTGCAGGTTCTTTAAAGGGTATGGGAGGTCTATTGTGTCAAACATCTTACATCTGGTCATATGCAACCCACACGGCTATCATTGCTACCAGAATTGTGTCCGCAGATGTAAGAGGTCAGTAATATGGCATGTACCATTATATGTCTATATCTATGCAGGATTTGAGCTATAATTACTATAAGTAACAGCCTTTGGGCTCATATATATATATATATATAATTACAATGCCATGGCCTAAAATGGACCACTCCAGTTTTTTTGTGGTAACATGTTTTCCGTTGGATTATATTTTCTCACACGCCACAACATGTTTTCTCTGTGTGTGATCATGTTTATTTCATGTGTAACCTTATTTTACATCTTTTTAGATATAATCATTTCCATGAGGGTCAAAATAAAATGATTAGTTTAAAAGTCACATTTGATTGTGTGTCTTTTTTACTCTGTCACAAACATAGGCCAGCATTGACATGTACATGACTATTTCAGGCAATTTAGTTTTATTTTGGTTTGTTGAGGGGGATCAAAGAAAATCCAATAACAGCATGAATATTGTCGCTTCATAAACCTGTCAACACTTTTCCGTGTCCACCTTGCTGCCCTTTACCTTGTGTGAATGTTTAATGGACCTAAAGGAATGGTCCGAAATTACATTCTGTGCATTTACATCTGGATCAGGACAGTTTTTTCTGTCTTATAATTGTATCATTTCAGTGGATCTCTATGACAAGGAGTCTGAACGTCATGGACTTTCCTCTATTCTGCCACCAGATCAGGTGGTCATAGAACAAGATGTCTATGGCAGCTCTAAGCAGGGTTCTGGTTGCACTCCAGCGCATGAATCCTTTATCAGTGAAGCTGGTATTTAGCCATGGGCCAGTTATTTTCGACTTGCTGTACCTCTGCTGTTTATCGCTCGCTGTTTGAACACGTTTACAGCATGAAGACAGAAGCAGCCTCTTGAGAATTTACGAAAGACAAAGCTGACAAGAACACCAGATTCAAACCGTGTGATTCAAAAGGCTGAAATATATTAAATGTTCTATGTGGGGGAAAAAGGGTTGAAGGAAAAGAATGTTAGTGTGACTTAATAGGAGCACATAATACAAAGAATTCCAGTATACAAGCTGTCAGATGCAGTCCCTCGTTATAATGGATGAGCCATGTGTGATCAGGTCACACAGGAACACATGTTCAGGGGAGTGTTTCTTGTTAAACAGGCTGATCTGACCACCCTCACTCTGATGAGTGTTCTTTGAATGAATGTCAATCGGCCAGAAGTAGATGTCAGTTACATCTGTATGCGTTTTACTGCCAGTCCTGATATCACTCCGGTCAGAAAGCATCAGTGTTAAAAGCTTTTCCAGTCATTGTTCACACAGCTAAAAGGAAAATACATGTGAACAAATAAACAAACAAACAACCAGAAAACGAAGCTGGAGACACACATGTATAACTTTCCATGATGTATGTAGCTTTTCCTGTCAGACTGAAAGACTGTTAATGTATAGGGTAGTTAGTCCTGTCCCACAGTTCAGGCTCCACAGTTGGGTTTCCTTTCCAGTCATTCTAACTGTGTACTGAATTCGTGTAGAAGGATTAGGTAAATCACAACAATTGGTTAAAAGCAGTAACATAAATATGGTATATAATCACTTATGCACAGTACAATATTAGAAGCCTTACAGAAGCTTTCAGGCTTTAAGCTAAGAAGGAGGGAGGAATAAGTTAACTTACTACAAGATCATTTGGAGAAAAAAAAAAAAATCCAGAGCAAATGTACATATATAGCAGTCAGGTGAGGATGTCTGCAGTGATGATATTCTTGTCATAAGGATAAGGCTAAATAGGGACTGCAGTTATGTGGCGAGCATTGGGAGGAAGTGAGTGGACGGGTGTCTCCTCCGAGCTTTGTGGCCCCTCCTTGGCTTCCCCCTGCCGTTGAGCGACACAAACATCTGCCTCCCGCCATGCTTCCAGCGAAGGGATGCATACGTGTTGTAGCCGTTCTCCTCAATACGCTCTTTGAACTTGCAGCTTGGGCTATATCTGACCTGTACAAAGTGGGAAAAGTGACAGAGGCACAGAATATTATATTCATTTTTAAGTCCCAAGTTGAATGCTCCTTATTTCAGAAGCTGCAAAGACAAGGTGTGCATTCATACCTTCATACAACACATTCATAAACCAAGAGTCTGCAGTTATCTCTCAAACATAGCTGATCTATTCAAACCCATGACCTCTTGATCTAGAGGCAAGCATCCTACCCACTGGGCCAACACCCCTAGTCCACGCTAGGGGTTGCACTGTCAACTATTACTAGTAGTACAGTCGCTCAAAAAGTGCTCGACTAATTAAATAATCATCGTTTTCAAAATGAAAAACTAAAGTAAACTGTGTTAAAATTGCCATACGTTGAAGAATCTTCCCTTTTACAGCTTTCCACGGTTTTGTGAAGTGTTTTCATGTGGCTGGGAACAAATGACTGTGTTTCAATCTAAATGTTAGAAGCCAATCATTCCAGCACTAAGCTTTTAAGAGGTAGGAATAGTTCCTGAACTGTAAAAGTAACTTTTCTGCGATCAGTCAGTTTGCAGCCAGTCAGGCAGCACCTTCCTGTTAAAGCAGCTGTTCTGGACTCTATTTCGGCCTGGTTTTAAACAGCTTGTGGTGGTTGCATTTTTAGTAGAAAAGCTGTTTTCCAAATGTTCCTGTTTGTCTTGCAGCATATGTAATCACTATGTGATCAAAACTATAAAACAGTGCCTAGAAATGTGGGCACTGCTTCACAAAGCAACAAACTGCTCAGTACTTCAGCAAGAATCTACATAAGTTCACTCACTAGAATGATAACAATCAGAGTCCTCTGGCATGAAGTTCCAATCAGTAACTATTATGCATTTACTTTTTCCACACCTTGTTCACAACAATACATCAAAACCCACTCCACTCAGACAGTCTTAAAATGACACTTGTCAAATCTATTGCGATCTTTTGCTCCTCTGCCATGGCTGGACGGAGCTCTTATCTCAAAAGGGAGCAGAGATGGGATGATGACAATGCGCCCTGTTTCGGTCTTCCGCAAAGCTGGTCTTATCAGCGGTATCTCTCTGCCTGCTGCTAGATAAGATCAGCCCCTGAGTGAGCGTTGTGATTAATAGTCATTAGCGCGTGATTCAAACAGGGACGAAAACAGCAGCTCTCGTGTTTTGTCAGAATCTCGTGGACGGTCTTGTCTGCTTTCAGTGGAGGGGGGTGAAGAGATGTCTGTAAGGCACCTTGCTGTAGTTGGGTGACTGATTGCCAGGCTGAGATTTCTCATGGAGTGATTAAAGCACTTAGACACCATGGAAAGGGCTGCCTAGTTAAAAGAGCTACAAACAACTGTCTGATGGCACGCACAAGCCTCACACAAGCAGAACTGTCACCAATCAGGGGCCCTCAAGGTGTGCTTGTAAATCTCGACTAGCTCGAGTAAGCTCAAGTGCAGTTTTCTGTAAAATAGGATTTAGGTAAGCGCTGTTCTTTCTCGGTAAGTTCAGATTCCGTTCACAGGCAAACGTCCTTATATTCACCTCCAGCCTTGGCGAGAACTGAACATAACCCAGCCCTGGTGGTGATCAAGTTCAGCTTGAACCAACTGAAGCCTCTATTCCCACGTACTTCGTATTACATGGCTCCAAACATTTTGTTAGTTCTCAAACCCCGGGCCTGCTGCCTTGTAAAAGCCAAGATTGCCTTATAAAACAATGGGAGATGTACCTACCGATCCAAAGAGCGTGCCTTTTTTGGACATGGCTAAGTACAGGCCGGTGCTGACAGATTTGATGGCGACAACTCCCACACTGACAGATCGGATTTCCATCAGACCTGGAGAAACAACAAGAGAACAGAGGTCTGGGTTAGAGAGAGAGGGAGTTTCCCCATCAAAAACTACTCTATCATTACCGATTAGAAAAACAGGCATCCTTATGCTCCGGGGATATTTTTTTCCCTAGGACACAGAGCAGCCCACAATAGTCCTCTCTGAACGATTCCATTTATGTAAACACTGTTAACGTTTCAAAATGTACAATTCAGTCTCCAGCCCATACAGTCCATATATAGAAAAGAAGCTGCAGTCTGGTTTCAGTGTATTGTTTCAGTGATGTCATGAAAATCAATGCATTTCCACATTTCCAGCGGTTCTGTCCACAGCAGTTACACTCTGGCCATTCATGCTAAGGTTATAAGAAGTATTTCAGCCAGAAATATTTTTTAAACAAAGCACAATACAGGCTAGACAATCAGAAAAACGCAATTTGCATAAATTGCCTTAACGATATGATAAGAAAAGCATCTTGTCTAAATTTCAAGGTGAAAGAGACACTGAAAATAGGCATTCAAAACTGAATCATGATTGTATTTGGTGTATGAAATCACACAAATGCTATTAGCAGAAATGGTGGTGCTGTGGTTTGGAGTGCTGTTTGGACACAAACCCCCCCACCCCCTACATACACACATGCACTCTCCTCACACACTAACTCTCCCACAAACAAAAATCTGCCAATTTGATTTCCATTTTACTTACAGACCAGTTCTTTGTAGTGTCACAAACATTTCTTACTGAGAAGCAGCCAAAGATCTGCACCCTGGCACTCATCAATCGCGGACCAAGTTTGAACTCTTTGGTGTCTGTTATACTTCGAGATATACGCCACCAGCCTTCCCTGCCGAACCCTGAATGGAATCTAATTGCCGTACGGGAGGCTCTCTTGAGGAATTCTTCCTGACACTGTTTCTGAGGGCCCCTGATCTCCCTGGTTGATGCTATCTGTTAGGATTACCCTTGCTCCTTAACAGCTATACAACCTGGCTCAAAAGGCAAAAAGGCAAAAAACATCCTAGGAAACATGTGGTCTCCACTGGGGGCTGCGTAATACTGCGATAGGAAATGACACAGACAGATCAGCTGCTGGCACTGGACTGTAAACACAGTAGTAGATCAAGGCGCTGAATGAGATGTTGACCAAGTGCCAGTAAGGACATGAAGGCAGCGACAGGAACTAACCCGCTGAACACATGTGCTGAAGGTGGCAGAGGAAAGCCTGAGCTCTGTTTATAGGTAATGATTAGAAGCTGTAAATCTAGGCTTAAAGCCACTTTTGCCATGTTCTCTGATCTCACTGGTTCATTAGAAAGGTGTTTTGTGGATAGCACACACATAAGAAAGCTGCAGCCAGTCTCAGTGGGATTGATTACAGCGGTATTTGGGTGGATGTGAGCATTCCCACTCCCTGGCCAACCTTCATGCTAGTCCATCTCTAAAATTAGTGCATGGTGTTAGCCTCACATCAAATGAAGCTGCATACATTTTTTTGAATATTAAATCTAAGTAAAAGATCAAATTTGGTAGTAAGAATATCTAGTTTTTTTTAACCTAATATATGATATATATATATAGTATATTTCTGCTGTTCATCGTTAATGCTGTGTTTTTATGTAAAGAATGAACTTGGCTAAAAAGTCATCCTTTTATGATCATTTTAAATATATGCGAAACATTTATTTTACTTTAGCCAATGTTATATAAAAGCATTTGTTCTACTCAAGCATAGATATCACAATGATTATTTTCTAACTGAAATATGTAATATGTAAGTGCATATTTAAAAAAAAAAATTTCTACAGTTGGATGAATCAAACATTCCTGAGTGCATGTGTTGTAGAAGTTGATATTTTCAATTCTCAATGTAGAGAAAGCTGATTTTGAGATTATATGATTTGGGTAGGAAGTGAGCAAACACCCTGAAGTGAACATATTTTAAAAAGCACACAAGAACACCACACTTCACCAGTAACAGTCCCTGGGCAAGACTCCTAACACTGCTTTTACATCTAAAGTGTAAATATAAATGTGTGTCTGTCCTTCCTCAGGTATGTAAGATTTAATAGTCTCAACTTCAACTGAACCTTTTTTTCCCCAAAAGTTAATTATTATAAAAGGCTAATTATTTTATGGGCTTATGTTGTTGTCCTATTTTATCTCTGGAATCTAAGGAAGGTTTGGAAACATAAGCCATACATGCTCAGAAATGTGAGATGGCCACTGGCCCTTATGGAAGGGGTTTGGATGATTCTTAACACAGTGAAAGAAGAGCAGCCAACAAGTGTTTGTACATATGGAAGATGAAGTCATTGCTCTTCTCGGGAAGAAAAAGAGAGGAAATAAACAAACTGAGCAGCTTTCATTTCTGACATGTGCTGGTAAAACACACCCAGTCCTGGTCCAGGCCATTCTGCTGGGCTGTGCAGGTAGACTCCAACAGCTGTCGTCCCATTCCTCACCTCTACCAGGAATGCCTGTGTTCTGAAGGCCAGAGCGTGTGTGTTTTTTCTTTAATTTCCTACATGTGTCTCCTTGGTGTGTTTGCAAACATCATAGCATGGTGGAAGCGTGCAAGCATCTCGTAAGCCCCTTCACCAGCTTCCCTGATGACTGGGGCTCACAGCAAGTTTATGAGTACTTGGCCAGTCAAATGAAAAGCACTGGTGCCTGAAAGTGCTGCTACTTCTAATCTCTGTCATTAACCGTCCAGAGGTATGAGCTCCGGGAGTCCGGTCTTCTCTTCAGTAGCCCATGATGTTCTGGTAGACCTCTTAAAGATCAGACACATTTAGACAGCTTGCCACTTTTTTTTAGGTACATGGTTAAAGGGACAGACAAAAGAACCAAAGCTGCGGAAGAAAGACTTTTGATTCTCCTAAGGCTCAGGCCCACCAAACTCACCAAATGAGAACTAGGGCAAACCATGGCTTAATTTTTTTAATGCTGAGGTCCCAGAACACCAGGAGGTGAAGGATCTAGTAGTGAAAGGGCTGCACCATCTTAATGAAGGTTTAAACGGGTTGTTTTGGTGTTTTTTAAAGAAGCTTTTAGGGTGCCTATCAACTACATCTAGGATTAGTGGAAAACGATGAAATAAAACATGAATAAGTATATGACAAAATTTCTGAGTGTCTCAAAACTTTCAATAGCATTTCAAGTGGTGGTTTTTAGGGCATGAAAAGTGTAAATAAACCTCTTTAAAAACTGTAAAGGCTAAGGATCTCTCCTACAATGGTATTCATTTATTAATTTAGAGACATTTTTATATTTAAGGATACTCTTAAAACACTTGAAGAAAAAAGTGACATCCCTTGTGGATAATAGAGTTTGGATACATTTGGTAATTAGGCTTATCCTGTCCTACTACCCTTTGATCCATTTGTGGTACATGCCTAGTAAAAGTCCTGAAGATATGAACTGGAGAACTTCTGCTGGTTTGGAAACAAAACAGAAAAAGCTGCTTGGCCACCCATCCATTATAATAATATAGTTAGGCCTATATTATTCTTAAGTCCTTTTGAAAGTACTCTCCTTTGTGTCCAAAGCCATGTGGGCAAGTCAGGAGTTTCAAGTGTTTTTATTTTGCTTTAACATTGTCATGAACACCTCAGATGACTTGGGCATACAGTAAGTTACATGTTAGAATAATTTAGAGGCAGATAAAGTACAGTAATCCCTCAGTCTAGCACAGATTTTTCTGAGAACCAAACTGTATTAGAAGAAGAAGCCTGCTGCAGCATGTAGCATGACTGTTCTTTTTTTTGTCCTCGTATTTTAGTGGCCCTCTGGCAAAAAGTAAGAATGACAAACATTTTGTCTTGACCTTTAATCAATGGAATAGTTTGTTAAAAAAAATGTAATGCGTGGAATTTTTCATTTTTCACAGATATTGTTGATCAACCAAGACTTGTCTTGAGTCCAAATGTAGTTTCTTTATCTTAGAACTGAGGCTAATGTTGCTAGAAGTCAATAGTCACCCAATTTGTTTCCATAAACACATTTCAGAAACGTCTCTCAACCAGTTGAAACCACCACTGCAAAATTTCGACTCGACTCATGTCTTGGTTTATCAGTTACACCTGGCTTAAGTGGAAAATTATTCAAGTACATAAAAATGTAAAAAAATGGCAAATGTCTATAATTGTAAGATAAAAGTACTGACAGCCTGAAGGTTTCCGAAGGTCAGCAGTTGACTTTAAGGAGCTTTTCAACTGATGGTTTTCAGAACCATGTAAATGTAGACGTTTGGGTAATGAATTTTTAAGGAAACAGTTCAGGTGACTGTTGTCTTCTAGAGTTTGTTGTTAGAACCAGAAACCATGCAGCTCCAGTACTAAACAAAGGAATCATAATTCAGCCTCTAAACATGCCTTCACTGATCAACTACATCTCAGATAAATGGAAAATGTTAGACTCTTGATTTAGTGCCAAACCATTCCTTTAACATCATCCCACCTTAAGCCAAGTGCCAGTAGCCAGTGGCTGGATTTAAAACAAGGAGCTGTAGCTGCTGATGCAGGGTGCGAATGTAATGCCAAAGATCAATCAAAACGTCTTTTGTGTGTGTGAGTTTTTAAATGGAGATGAGTTTGCTTTTCTTCAGCCCCTGGCAAATTCTCTTAACCTTTGGCACGTTTTGGCCCAAACTGTCAATAAACTGCCACAGCTGCTACAAGCAAATCCTCGTCTATATGTGCTTAGTCAACTGTGGACTGGCCATTTTCTGATCTTGTATGGGATTTCTCAGAGCATGGAACAAGCCTTTTGCTTAGTCTTTTTTATTCTTTTTGTATACTCTTTCAGCCCACTCTTTCAGCCCCCACCCCATACACTTTGCTGGAAGTGAGCCCATCTTCAGATCATTCAGTCCTTTTTGACCTTAAAAAAAGGTAAAAAGAGAAGCGGAGAGAGAAAAGGGAACTCTCACTGAGTTTCTTTTGTCGAAATTATAGTTGGATGAGGAGAATGGGGGGCAGGGGGGGTTGTAGATGGTAGTAATAAGGTCTTAGTAGTGGGGGGTTATGGGGTCAGGAGGGTCATAAAATTATGTTTCCTTCAACTGGCCCTTTGCTCCCAATAGGCTTTTGTTACCTACCTGAGATCTGGAAGCCGACAAGGACTTATTAATGACCCAGCTTTTGTCACAAAGAGCAAGGTTCCTCCCACCTCAATTAAAAGAGAGGGAGGGGGTACACTGAGTGAAAGATTGGGCAAAGTTTCTACGGCTTTTCCCGACTGCCTTCCACTTCTTTTTTTTTTTTTTCCTGGAGGTCTTTAATTTCTCAGGTCGCCCCCTTCAGCATCTCTCTCTGGCCTGCTGCCCCCTCAGAAAAAAGCCTGGGAATCTCTGGGTTCCAACAGTACCCTGGCCCTTGATTGACATACCTTTTCAATTATTTCACAGTTTGCTAAGAGAGGGCACTGTTGTTTTTTTTCTGCTCCTTCTCTTTTTCTTTTATGCCTCCCTTTCACAACACAGGCTTTTCATGTTGGGTTCCTCGCTGCCGGGCCTAATGGCCGTGACCAGGACCTTTGATCTGATCTGCCTCCTCCGAGGTGCTCCCGAGCAGGCCTCCATCTCGGCCTGTGTGTGGTGAGCTTTCAAACCACAAAAGGCCACACCAGCCGTTGCTACTCTGAACAGCTTGGTGCCGACTCATGCGAGCTACTGTTTCAGGCTCCTTGGGGCCTTGAGCTCGCTGTGCTTGCACGTTCAAACCCACTGTCAGGTTCACCTTATCAGGTGCTTTTCATTTGTACATTTCAAAAACTGCAGCATAAGTTTGTCTAAACATTGAGCAAACATTGACATTACTACCAGACTGCCAAGTCAGGTTTGCACTGCTCTATTTTATTCAGTACAGTATGGTCTCAGAAAGTGTTCACATGGTGACGTTTTCATTCAACTTTACAATATCTTAGTTAGAAACCGAGCAGGGATGACAGGTCTAATGTCACTCAAGGGTCACTGAAGGCATGTCAAGGTTTGTCTCCCTTGTCTGATCCCACAGAGTAGAACGAACCGAAAAAAAAATGCTTGCTTTGATAGAAAGGCATAAAAGAAATGGAGATTGGTCAGATCGTCCATGTTGATCCCTGTTCACTGCCGAAAGTGTCTACAATAGTCAAATGAGCATCAAAGATAAACCATGGAGAGACAGATAAAGGTGGTACAGTTTGTTGTTAGTTGTGTGTTGTGTGTGCTTCACCCGGGGGAGAGAACGCTCCAAGATGCCAAGACAGCGGAGGAAGTCTGATGCTCTGAGTAACATTCTGCTGGGAAATCTTGCGCCCTGGCATTCGTGTGAATGCTACTTTGACAATTGACATCTACCTAAACATTGCTGCAAACCAAGTGCACCCAATGACAGTGGCCTTTTAGCAGAACAAGGCAAAAACTGTTCAGTAAGGATTTAAGAAACATGGCAATGAGCTCAAGGTGTTGACTTGGCCTTCAAGTGCTTGCTGTTGATACGCTGAGTAACAAGCTCAGTAAGCCATGAGCATTAATCTGCAACCTGATAGCACCATGATGGCAATGGTTGAGGGGAGTTTGTGAACGACACGTCAAGGATGATGACAGTAAACAGTGGGAAGCTCAGTCTGTGCTAGCATAATTCTCAAATCACATGCGACACTTTTTAGGAAGTTTGCATATGGTGTGTTGTTCATGACACATCAAAACATGAGGAAATGTTGAATACGGTTTCAGAAAAATGAAATCAGGTGAGCATCTTTCAGGAATGAGTAACATTTACTTGCGATTACCATGAAAATAGCTTTGGTTTGAAAATGAACCTGTGAATCGTCATTTCATATTTTAAACAGGAACATATTCTACGCATTACATCCCTTAAACTTTGAAGTGTGTTTTTTTTTATTAAGGCTTGCTGCTGTCCGATGCCCTCACCTTCTATAAAATAACTGATTTATAATGAAAACGAAAACAGGACATCCATAAAAAGGTGTCTATGTAGCAGGGGGAAAATAATAAAAAAAATATTAGGGAAAGTCGTTTTCAAACAGACAAAGGCTGCAGAGACAACACTGTTTATCAGGACTTGTGACTTTTTTACTGGTTGGTACTGAGCTATAAAACTGGCATCTTCAGGCTTGCAAGTAGCCCTGCAAATGTGTTCTGGAGAGAGTCTCCCCAGGGCCAGCTGTGGAACTCTGTGCACAAGCCTGTGTTTCCGGACGTGCATCATACCTATTAAGCCTCTGAAGTCCAGCAAGATTTATTCATCCCACCCAACAGGCTATGACACACGTCTCAACCAACACATACACGCACACTGTGTGACCTCTACTTTACAGCTTGCCTCACACCCCTGGGACCACTTCAATCCACATATACATTCATATTTTCTTTTCCTCGTCTTGCTGCAGCGCCAGACTTTGATTGAGAAGTTAAGACTTGACAGACGCTGGATTTTCATTCCGACCTCCTACTTTTAACTGGAGGCAGTGTTTTGTGTGTAGCGTAGCTGCCTGGCTTGCTCTCAAACAGTATTCACTACTTAGAATGATCCTCGCGTCTAATTTAGCAGTCGTGACACTCCGGCAGCAATAAACATAACTTCTCATAATTAATGATGCTATAATTTGTGGAGCCTTAGCTGTTTTTAGAAGAAACCTGACCAAGAATAACTGAACAAACCCAGCGTGTTCCTGTGTATGTGTGTGGGGCAAAGTCATTTGAATTAGAAAGACACTTTAAGTGGAACCAAGGGAGTTTGCAGAAGACAGTCAATTTTTTTAGAATAGTTTTTTCTGTCAAAATAACGAAGACCCAAAGACATACTGTTGTGAGTTTGATCCCCAGCACTCATAACAATTGCAGTCCTCTCTTTTAGGTGTACACCTCTCTATGGATATTGCATTACCAGCTGTTCAAAAAGATGCACTGGCACTTTATGTGACTCCTCCAGAGACCACATGCTAATCTTTTCATGTGATGTGTCAAATTCATGTGTGTGTGAATACTTACTAACTGCGTCTCGTCCAAAACAATGCGTGTCACATGATGTCAAAGAAACCCTCAACTAAAAGACTTCTTTGGGGGACAAATTGGCCCTTTGTTTTAAGCATGTATCATAAAATCTAACAACAAATTCTCAAATCCTTTTGTTTGTCTGTCCAGTAATGCACTTAAACCATAACACAATATTCAGTCAGTATTCATTCAACACAGTGGTCACAAAACCACATAACCTTGAGTGTTTAGTCGCTTTTGTACAGCAGTTCTGCAAAATAAAGAAAAGGACCAAGCCTCAAAGCACTTCACTAATACATTGAACTATGTTTTATTTGTTAATGGTTATTTAATGATTATTTATTAATGACTGTTATGTCTGACTGAAAAGCTAACTTAGGGGCAACAGTAGGTTTGGAAGTTGATGAAGGCCTAAGATCTCACTCTTCTTCAAATTCTGATCAGATGAGCAACACTGTTTTATAAGTTATCTAATGTGGTAAAGGTCCGTTATTGCTTTTGTATGCTGTGGCACAATGCAAGTTATTACTAAATGTGGATTTATACTCAGAGTCACTGAGGGAAATAACATGCTTTTATCAAAAACCGATGTTGTATTGTTGGAACTTACTGTTGTGTAACGTACTGAAATGCGCAGTATAGTTAATGGCACAAACACTCTACAGTACAATAATGTACCACCATTTTTTATATTGAGATACAGAACAAACCTGTGAATAGAGGTGTTCCCTTACAGCAGTGTCACAGAACAAGGTAGAAAGCGAAAGAAAAGAGAGAAGAAGTGAAAGATAGGGAGAAAGAATGGAAGGGATTCATTGGCTGGCCTGATTTCTCTCCCTGCTCCCACATTCTTCTTGTCTCTTGGGGTGCACACGGATAGCACTGGCACTGATAACATCATGGCTTGCCAACCTATTAATCCACGCAAGAAGCTTACAGGTGTGGGAAAATACACAAACGATAACATTCTTATAGATGCTTGACCGTGGATTTGATGAATGTCCGAAGCCTAATTATGTTCATGCCAATCTAAAGAAAACGGATAATAGTGCAGATGTTTTATTATCCGGGTTTTATTTTGGGTAATTCACAGCTCGCACATGGCAGGTGATTTAATCATCATCGTTTATAGGAAATAAACCTTTTTGTGGCCATGTCACACTCAGTAAAGTTTAACAGCTTTGCCAAGCATTCACTGTCCTACCTAATAAATGTCCTTAGGCTATAATATAAAACACCTGTCTGGGGCTCAGCTTCTCGTTCTCTTCTTGAGCTTCATCATGTTACAATATAATAAAACATGTCACATTCACTCAAGCTGTTCTGACAGAAAAAGGAAAGCAATATTTAATGCGCCAAGGAAGGAGTTCCAATACAGTCTTTCAAACCATCGGTTTTTCCGACTCCATGTCTGTCGATGCGTTCTTTACAATAGGATTCAATCGGCGATCACGTTATAGACGCTGTCGCTTTCAATTTTAAAACTGCACGTATAGAAATGACGTTTTGTTTACACCATTAGGCTGGTAATTAGGGCAGTGTAAGCTGGAAACGGCGGCGGCAGTAGCCTTTTGCTCGGATGAAAGCCCTTTCTCACACTGCCTCGGCTGAACTGCACACTTGGGTGATGTTCCCTCTCACACAATCTGCCGCTTGTACAGTTTCAGGGGCCTGCCCTCAGCCCCGTTCCCCCTTTATGCCTTGCTGAATGCAGCCTCTGGGGATTAGCCAGGTCCTTCAAAGGCCATTAGAGCCAGTGACAGGTATCCCGTTACCCCCCGCACACAGAGAGACGGGCCAGGTGAGAGGCTCAGAGGCCAGGCAGGAGAGCAGGGGTCAGCCGGGGACAAAGAGACAGACCCAGACACGGCCTGGGACCCTGGGCCCCCTCCCTCCATCACTCCCTCGCTTTCCTTCTCTGCTTTTGCCTCGTCTAGTCGTTTCTCTCTCAGTCGCCCAGTCTTTGCCCTTAAGCGACTGGAAAGTGTCCCTTTTCATTTTAAACTAAATTTGATTCAAGTGTTTCACATAAGATGCCCCATATTTTATATTTCTGCTGCAGGTTCTAAAAACAGCAGTACATACTTTACATTTAGAAAAAAAAAGGTTCTTTAAGGAACCAAAAGTGGCAGTTTGTTTCTTTTTGTTTAAGAGTGTAACTACAGTTTCTTTTAAATATTCCCTAGACAGTGATTGATTGTAGTTTTTTAATAAACCTATTAACAAGACACATCTCAGTAGAGCATCTGACTGTACATCTACTGTCCAGCCTACATTTGCACCCCCTCTCTAGCCAATGGAAGATGGAGGCTCTCATGGAACAGCGGAAGCCTTTCATTAGTCAATTACTGTGGCTGATAAAAAGGCCATTTCCAGAGTCAATGGTCTCGGGGTCAGAAGTCAGAAGATACCATCATTCTCTCAGACAAGCACACAGCCTGTCTGATTTACACACTCTTTATAGACGAGTAGTCCTTCATCCATGCATTTCCGGAAGCCCGGAGTAACAAATGACTGTAGTTCTTCAGTGAATATGACCTGCACTGAGCATAAACTGATTATGATGATGGTAATCTTATCAAATGACTCATGATGACTAAAGTTCACAACTATATTAATAGTTAAGGTTGCTAGGAATTAATACAGCAGGGCAACCCTGAGCATGGATGGGTGGAGAGTAGTTCACTCTCTGGATCCATAAACAAATCAGTGTATGACCTTGATTTTAGTCATGTCCACCCTAAATGTTCTAGTTTGATGGCACAAGAGTCTAGAAATATCTTCTTCCTACACACACCCTACATAGGCTATCAGATCCCTTCAGAAGCCAAGGCGGGCCATTGGACAGCCCATTAATTAGCACAGCTATAACAAGGACCCACTCACCGATAATTACTCATCATCCCACCCAGAGCTTTAAAGTGTTGGAGGTCTGGAGCTGCTTCTCCCATGGGGGCCATGGAGGTGAACAAGGTTGAGGAAGCTGTGGTCTCGTTTTCCTGCTCCTGTGTGGCACAGACTCGTTTGTGGGGGAGGCCTAAGGGGGACCTTTTCTTTAATCAAGGACAGAATGAGAATGAGCAGCACTCCCTCTGCACCATACATCACTTCCTTAGGAAGCAAGCGAACAGCCATCACTGACAGTTATGAACAGATTCAAGCAGCAATATGTGATTCATATTTTCACTCATTTCCTGCACCATCAAAAGGCCTAGACTGAGCTCACTGCTTGATTGCATCATGTGACTTCAGCGGATGCAGTGATCCAGAAACCCGTTTAGGAAACTGAGGTTTGTTTATTGTTGGTCCTCCTTGATCTTTGCGCTGCCTACGTTTATGGAAAAACACGTGAAGCCACACTGGAAGAGGTCAATTTATACTCTATGAACCAGATTATCATAAGATTGCAACACTCTTACTTCACACACATCCCAAACCTCTAAAGATATCAATTCAGTATTGTACACTCTTTGTAGAATTCAGGTTAACTGGCATGTGTTTATTGCTGATACAGGCAATGAACTGCACAGAGGCCATTTGACTCCACAGAAAAGAGCAGTCAAAAGAACTCCCCACGGAAAGCCACACATGAGCCTACGTTCATCATGGGGTGCAGGAACAATTCCTGAAATCTAGGGGTTGCTGCAGTGGGATTATTTCACGGCCATTTCACAATTATTTAACTGCACCTGAGTGTAGTTTTTCAGTGTTTCAGTGTAGTAAAAACTATGTGTGGACACCTTGCCCCGCTCCTGCAAAGCTTTGGCTAGAGGGTAAAAAGCCTGCCACCATTAGGCTGTGGAGCAATGAGACAGTGGAGTGTTGGATTTCCATCCGATTTACCACTGAAATGACTTGGATCCTCCAACACTCTAATGGGTGAATGCAATATTTTTTTAGCAATGTTCCCACTCTTAGGATAAAGCCAGAAGAGTAGAGGCTTCTATAGCAGCAGAAAAGGCACAAACTCTCAGTTAATAATTTTGAAGGAAAGATTGGATAAACAGGTTTCTACAAACTTTTGGACATATAGTATACCTCTGGTGCTGGTGAAGGGAAGGGCAGTGGTGCAAGGAGATGTAGAAGGTCCAGGAGGTTCCACTCGGCCGATCAGACACAGGGCGGCCTCTGTGGCCGGACCCTGCCCTCTATTTCATGGCACTGAAATGAGACGAACAAGACAGGGAGGTGACAGACGACACAACAGTGCCATCAGCTGCTTGTCAGACCTGTCAAATGACTCCAGCAGCGAGAGAGGCCTTGACCTTAACCTTATCCTCTGCAGGGGGTGCCTGACACCAGCTCAGCCAGCCAGTGGAGCCAAACGAGGACTCCTCTGGGGAAGTCCTGCTACGGATGACTGGAGGGCTTTTTACATTCTGCTCCTCTGCTGCTTCACCATGATACTTGTAGACACAGTAGAGTGAGGGACAGCAACAGATGCATCGCAGTTTTGCTTGTTTATTTGGCCTTGGTAACAGGAACTTTGGTAACCTTGGTAACCTTGGAACTTTCCCCAAGTTCCCAGAGTTATAGATATTAAGCAGATATGTGTGTAGTTCCAAAATAGTATGTAATTCTTTTGAAGACTTTTTGAATACTTTTGAAGACAGTGTGACTATTTAGTACCAAGAAACTGAATATGGGCTGTAAAATTCTTGCTATATTTTTCGAGTTTAATAGTAATGGGTCCTTACCAATAAACAAAAAAAAAATGTAAAGAACTGGTGTAAATCTTCAGGGAAAATAGTTCAAATAAATTAGATATTAGATTTTAGAGTAATCTGCTGTTGTCTGCACTTATATAATAGAAAAGTGGACAGTACAGCGATGGTGGGGGTAAATGCTGTAACTGTCTGCATGGATATTTAAGCATTTCCTACCAAAAGCTAAATTGGTTTGTGGTTTTTGCCTTTACATAATTTAGCCAAAAATTATAATACTGTATACGTATTATACATTAATAGTAAATTACTCAATTACTGTAATTTATACTAATATGAATTATGGTGTTTCTATTTATATAGTACAGTACTGTATGAAGTAATGTTTTACACATTTTGTGATACTCCAATGAAACCACTATAATTGTGGATCTTAATTTTAAAAGGTATTTAAATTGTATTATTTGCTGTTGTATGTATTACACTCCTGACCAGCAGAATGTATTCAGCATAGGCCCACAATTTCTAGATCAGTGCACCTCTAGTACTTACCAGTTTCTTAATAAACTTACCAGTTTCCAGCTACAAATTAATTTACCCTACAATACTAACGAGTTTGTCCAGGAAATACACTATTTCTTAAACTTTGGAATTATTAATGATATTTAAATACGGTAAAATTAGACACAAGGGGTATTAGAATGTTCAATAATAATCGAGTTTTTGGGAAACAGCCAGAACTTAACATCCCAATGGACAGTTCTTTAAAGAAGCACTGACCGGTACACACCACTGTTTTACAAGTAAATCAAGTCATTTAATTTACTTCAGAACTCTCACTGCTGGTAGTTGTGTGCGTCAGTCAAGGTTTTATTAAAGTTGCACTCAGGCATTGCCAAAACATCCACTCCCACAGGTTGAAAATGCTACCACACATTTTACTACATTGTTATGGATGCAGTCATGTAGCTGTGTTGTTGATAAGGCCTTGGTTACCACCAGAGGCGTGCCTAAGGTCTAAATCACGCCTAGCTCCAGCAAGGGAAGGATGAGGGTGTGTGCTGGCCGGGGTTGTTTGAAATGGGACAGAAATGCCATTAGACCCTTAAATAACAGTACATGTCAGTATATAATACAGTTGTTTTCAGTAGTAAATGCCAGCATTGCAGCTCCTCAACATTAACACAAGGGGTCTTGTGTGTAAAACGGTGAACAAAATGTGTTTTTCACACTGAAAACAACTGGAAACAATCTTATATCTGCTGTCATTATGCTTCTACTGCACAGAGACCATAGGTACACAATCTGATCTTCTGATGAGCATGCAATGCTAAAAGACAACTCAATTCAGTTGCTGTTTGCCATCATTCACTTTATGGTAAACTGTTGAAATGATAAGACTACTTAAGAATAAGAATACTTTTCAAATCACAGAAAAGATATAGGGCTATTAAAAATGTCCAGGGTGAACATGCCTGGTTACTAAACTGAGACTTTAAGGAAGCCTCCCTAATGCACTAAAAATGACTGGGGTTTCAAGAGACTAGACTGTAGCTCATTAGATTACATTAATACATGGCCAGGTTTGTATGCACATGACTCGGTAGGTCATTTTCATTGTTTACCACATACGATACATTTCAACAGGTCATAATTAGCCCCGATAAAGGTGTTGAGATAATGGTGCCGACGGCCTTCAAAGCATCTGAGCAGACTTTCACGTCCGACTTCCGTGCACACAAGCCGTTAATGCAAACTGCGAGGATGAAATGTTGTATAAAGATAACCCTATCATGTGGATGATGGAGTGATTGAGGACAGCTGTGCAAAGATCTGAACTGTAAACAAGCCCCTCTCTTTAAAACACTTTCATTTTATTCCTTAAACCAGAGAATGAAACAAAGATACATGTCCATGTTATCAAAGACTGTATCCTCTGATTTCAATGATAAATGTTTAAACACGATCAAGTTCCCAAATCTGAATTTGCCTTGAAGTTGTGCAGTCATGTCCAAGGAATAGGCAACTCAGACACTTAAAATATAAATATTTATGGCAGAAAATCAGCGATGCTGTTAATTATGGGACCACAGCGCTAGATAATTCAAGGCAACTGTTACATCATTGCTGACACTGAGCAGATGCTCAAAGTGTCAGTCTGCATAGAATCAGGGGGGATTCTTTGTGGGTGCGGACTTCTACTCTTACAACACAAGCGGTTTGATGGACATGGGAACACGGAGGAATTTAAGGACAAAAGTAGGGTTAGCAAAACTTTATCTTATGGAAAGTCTGGACCACACATTGTATCCCGATTTATCTTGGTCGCACTATTGTGCACATTCCTTTATACACACTTCATCCAAACGTCAGAAAATTCAGCTACTTTGCTGACAAAGGTGTTTATTTGTGCACAGACTATGTTTAAGTCCATTCATAGAATATAAATGGAAATAGAATGCGATGCTATGAAGGAGCCTAAAATCACCTTGACCCAAGTATCAGCTAGAGGGTTATGTCCCAAACTCTGGTACTGCATTCTCACTGATTTCCATCCTGTAGCTTTGGGATGAACTGGAGTGTAGTTTGTGATCCAGAACTAATCAACCAATCCCAGGACCTGACATCACTAATGCTCTCATGATTGAATTCAGTCAAATCCTCACAGCTATGGCCCAGCGAAATAAAGCTTTCTCAGAAAAGTAGAGGCTGAAAAAGGGGGAAAGTCCCTATTAATACCTTTCAAAAGAAATACAGGATGGACAGGTGTCTACACATTTTTGGAAACTCAGCTTACTAATCACACAACTGGACCTTGAACTACACATTTCTACAAGGCCCCCCTTAGAATTCGAGTTTAGGAATGACCTTAATTTGTCTGCTGTGATCCACCCCTGTTTATAACTGCCTCTTGTTGCTGTTTATAGCTCAATCAGCTGCGTATCTGGGCTGTCCTGGCATGGGTGTGCCATTCTTATTATCATATTTTTCCTATAGAGATCTGTGAGGTCAAATTTGCTGACGGTTTGCACTGAGGCATTGGCAAGGTTTCAATATCTCATTTTTGCTTTAGTTACTTATGTGTCATCATGATTAAACAAGGAATGAGTTACTGGGCCTGAATTATGTCTTGCAACCCCTGAAATGTTTTATATCCAACCTAGAGGAAATTTACTATGTGTGACAACCACGCCTATATTGTGCATATTACAGAGTGGGATTAATGAGAGTAATAATCCTATACACTTCCTCTGGAAGAATATATTAAATCAGCTTATATTAAAACAGCTCTAACAGAACACAGTGCTCACAGTTAGCACTGATTCTGAACAGTCTAAAGGGTCCCAAATGCTTCTTGACATAAAGGGATGAGTCTAAAAAAATCTTTCATTGTTGCAGAACCTTTACATGTTTACAATCACATTGAAAAAAAGGCTTCTACTGTCCAGTTGTGGCATCCATGTGTTTTGAAAGTGGGTCTGAGAACTTTTGTGGGTCTCAAAAATCTCACAAGCATATTCAGAGAAATCCTTGGTAGCTCCTCTGAGGCCAGTAGCCAATCAGCTTCCAAAACATAACGTACTGTCTGGTTTAACCCAAGTTTTAATCAAAAGGTTAATTCAGAACTGCTAAAATTCCCACAGAGCCCTGTAAAGAGGTGCTGTCCAGTACCTCAACCCTGACACAGTGAAGCTGGAAGCCTGGCTGCTCTCTTTCATTTTACACCAGAGCCAAGAGAGGATGACTGTGTTTCCTTTGGCAGATGTTAGCATCTAGTGCTGCATGAGTAAGCCTAGCTATGGGCTCCCAACAGATCTAATTACTTCTTGTTTTATATCCCTCACAAAAATGTATAATAATAATAAGTACCAATGCCTTTCATTGGGGTCAGTTGGGTCAGTTTTCATCAGCTTAGCTAATGGAGTGCATTGTTCCACAGTAGCGGGATACCTGCTGAACTGTTAAGGTGTTACTTGTTGTACATGGTATGCCACCAGGTGGGAGATTAGGCCTATCAAAACAAATCTAAACCTAAAATGTATTGGTATGCAAATAACTAAGCTAACAGTTGGGTTTTCTGAGTTGCGTTGGTACCAGACCTTTGATGCTTTTTTCTACAAAGCTTTTGTCATCAATATATGAGGGCTGGCTTGACACTGCGCAATGACTTGAATGGAAGTCATTACACGCAAAGAGAGCTCAATGCATTAGGCTTGTGATTTAAGTACGCAGGATGTCAAGCAGAAAAAAGCCTTCAGGAGCCAAACCCAGACTCAATAAACCTACTGATGAACCCAGTAAAACTGAGCATGGAGCCAAAGTCAGGCTGGAGCTGTTAGCTGCTAATTGCTACACTCCTTTTATTTTCATTCATTCATGGTATCAAACGCAGCCATTGGACGCAGCAGAGGTTAAACTAATTAAAACACTACTGGCACACTTTTCCTCCACCATTCCCAGGGTGTGTGAGTGTGTATGTGTGTTTGATTTTTCTCCCTCGTCTCTGCTTAGTGCCAGGAACAGCTGGCAAGAGATAGACTTTCTGTATTTTCCCACTATAGTCGAGACTGGTGTCCCCACTTGGATGGATTCAAAGGGCAGGATTCATGTAATTTTCCCCATCTCTTTGGCACCAGATCCACCCAAAAGCCCCTCTGGGCTAAAAGTAAGCAACATTCCCAGACTTCATGGAAGTGTCTGGAATCACCTGGTGTCCATGTTCCCTTAAACAGCACCAGGATATCCACCAGACTCTCAAGGCCCCGCAGTCTTTACTGAAATAAACAGTTTCTCTTTTAATGCCCTCCATGTTTGTCTCAGGAAAAAAAAAAAAAATGAATGTGATCCAGATTTAAGGCTAACCTGTTCTGAATAAGTCTGTTTGTACTGATAACAGTGTGACTAGCCTTTAGGACCTTTACTGGTGTCCCAACATATGAGCAGACCTAGAAGTCATAAGAGAGGTACAGTGCATTTTTGTCAGGCACCTGGCAGGTACTGACACCTAGCTTGCTAAAACCAGCAAACCTCATAAAAATAATTAAGCAGTTCGAAGTTCAGAATAAGTACATTCACAGCATTTGGAAGAAGAGCTTATCCTCAGTGACTTACAATTGAATGATGTAACAGATGTAGGGAAATGTAGTGTTAGTCTTGCCTAACGACTCTAATTGGTATATGCTTGCACTCTGGGGGGGGGGACCAAAACCCATACGATGTGGATAAAACCCGAATCTTATTCCAAATGCCTCAAAACCAGTTGTAACACTTCTGCTTTAGTCACTGAAGAGTTGTATAAAATACACACTAGCAGATGTGTTACCTTTGTCCACCAAAGGGCAGTATTCACATTACTAATAAAGTATCTACTGTAACTGTCCATCATTACTGTGAGTGTAAATCTAAGACCTACTCTCCTGGTGGACACTTGGGTCTAATAACTTAAAGCCTGTTCAAATACATTCTTTTAAATGACAAGATTCATTTGCCACATGTGGGTTAAAAGATGAATATGACTTCTATATGCATTCATTTTCATCTCTGCTGACTCCTAGCCACTCATGCAGCCACACTAGCGGCCCACAGTCTCTCTTCTGTGGCTTCTCTGTACCTCCACAGACTGACAGTCTCTCTATTTGAAATATGTTTTAAATAATTCCACAATATATTCAGAACGGGTGGATGATTTTCTTCCTGCGACTTGGGTCCAAGCTCAACACGCCTATGAAATCACAGCAAAGGAAAAGGGCAGCATGTAAAGCGAGATGCAGAGCTGTGAGGGGAAACTTGGTAAACATGACACAAACCCCTGGAAATACAACCAAAATAGAGAGGAGAGGAGAAAGAAAGTATGAGAGAGAGAGAGAGAGAGAGAGAGAGAGAGAGAGAGAGAGAAATAGGGAGGAGAAGGCCTGGCAAACAGCAAAGTGACCATATTTTAACACAAGTGACTTTTCTGATTATGCCTGTCGCATGACTTTATTTCCTTTAGGGCCGAGGGCAGTGTCACTGCCTGGATCTGAATCAAGCATTTGATGTCTTCACCCATACACACCCAAAGCCTCAACAGTGTATCCTTTTAAAGTCCCATTCACAGGGAAAAAAAAGATCTTGTAAGCAGGTCCTGCCTGCCAGAAATATTTCTTAAGCACCTGTGACATGAAAAATCAAAAAGAAAACAACCCGGGCTAAGCAAAATCTTCCAACCAGGCAGCTGAAAAAATGGCCATCTGTCACATGACAGCTTATTAAAAGAAGCTAATGGTTATCAATAACACTCCATAGCTGGATAATACAATCTCCTATTCTGTGTACTTGCATCTGCAATTTTGTCAGTTTGTGGGACTGTATTTGTATCTATTGGGCAGTTTTGCTACAGGGGTTCCGTGCATTTTTGGGTATCCTTAGGGTTACTCTTTAGGTTCACTGTGTTAAAAAATAACACAGTGCCCTTTCTCAAAATAATCCAATGCCTTTTCTAAACAGAATGTTCTTTCTAAAAATTACACAATGCCGTTTGTAAGGGTAAGGTTAGGGTTAAGGTTAGGCTTTATTTTGCATTTCTACACAAATGGCCTGTTTATAAAAAACAGCACACATTGTGTTTATAAAAATACAGTGGATGTTTGTATAATGTTTTCGCTAGCTTTCCAGAACACTTCTGCTTGGACCCTCTCCTGCTTGGTGCCTGGAGCGGTGCTCATCCACTAAATGTGTTATCACATCCTAAATGGCTTGTCTGATTTGCACACACTATCCATCGACACTGTGTGGCAGTGGAGCTTATCACAGCTGATTGGCATCAAACGGATTTGAATTTCAAACCTTCAAAGCACCAGGAGCCACTGTGAGCGGCTGGACAAAAAAGTGTCATGAAATGAATGCCAGTGCAGGGAGTTCAAAAGGCGTGAATGAAATTTGCTTGGCAATTATTTACACATGCTGTTGTCCAAGTGACTTATGCGAGTCAGCGTGCTTATTTTACTCCTGGCCAAAGAGGAGCTTTCGTGAAACAAGCATGCCGACAAATAAGGCCGAGCTAAAACCAGAACATCTGAAAAAATAAGTTTGCTTCAGATCCCTGCCAAGTTTTCCTTCAGCTGAGACTATGAGCGGTGGTCGAGACGGGGACCGTCTCTGGCTTACTATTATTCCCACACAAACCTCTTTTTTCATTCTGCCTACTCTTTGAGTTTAACCTCTCTCTCTCTCTCTCTCCCTCGCTCTCTTTCTTCTTTGAGTTTGTGTGCCCGCGTCTTCCCTCAGCTGTTCCAGTCTGCCGGGACTGATACAATATTTTCCAACCTCAATTAGCTGAGGGCCCGTTGACTAATTCCAACTGTTTTTGCACCTGAGCAGTCGGGAGCAGGGGCTGGAAAAAGTGAGCGTGGGGACGGTGCTGGGTGCAGCGCTGGCTGTTTGGGAAACGCCGCTGTGTTGACAGACTGTGGGGGCTACGCAAAGGACAAGGCGGGAAGCACCTTCACCAGCACAGCTGCCCACAGAGCACACAGCACATGACAATGCAAGATAGAAGACCACATTTAATGCAAGAAAAAAGTGTGTGTGAGAGCACCCTTGTTAGGATGCATGATGAGGGGTAATATTTCGTGGACATTATCAGTCAGAATCAGAGGGTCAGAGCTTTATAAGATTTAGATCAGTATAACTTTTGGATTTATCTGCTGACAATAAAGCTGTCATTGAAATGTTATGCCAGGAAATATTCCAGAGTGTTGTTCTTTCAACTGCACCAGCAGGGGCTGTATAAGCATTACGCAAGATGTGTTATATCATAGTGAAGGAGACCCTTGCTACTCTAGAGGCACTTTTGAAGGAGCAGGAAGTGAGAGGATGGTGGGTAAATGTACAAGAAAATTGCACTGGAGGACTGCACTGTTTCACCTAACTGTGCTCAGTGCTGGCTTCTAAGCAGACCTGACACACCTCTGGAAACTAGAAGCAAACAATATTCACAATTATAAGAATGGATGCTGTGGTAAAGACACTCCCAGAGTCATCATTATAACCATAACCTTACACCCTGGGGCAAAAATTCATGAACAAAAGCTGAAATAATGACCAGACAGTGTAAAGACACCATACCCGGCATCATTAATATTCTTTACAGCATTTTTTACAGTTACAAACCAACAGACCCAAGCTGTGTGCGCAGTTGGAGCAACAGGTCTGGAAAGGATGATTCACAGTGTTCACAGTGGGCACTTGGCAATGGATAAACACATGCAGTAGCATCAGATACACCAAAGTCCAACCCTGAAAGGCTACAATGTGTCAGTCTCATGGCTGTTAAAACCCAAAATCAGGTTGACAAATAGCCACAGCTGACCCACTGACATAGGTGTAAAGCTCCATTTGCTGAGAGATAACAGAGGTAGTGTGACACGGGTTCCAAAGAGCTCTGATTTGTTTGGAGCACGAAAGCCCTTTGATGACAGGCAAATTCCAGTGATTTATCCCTGTGGACCCTGTGGAAAACAAACATGCCGACTGCACCTGCTATTTCAAGATGTTCCCCAGCAGAAGCTTGAGGTCAGCACACAAATCAAACCTGCTGCTAATTCTGAAGCTGCTAAATGCCTGCAAACTGTCTAAAATAAAAGAAAATGTTCAAATTAAATATACTATCCTATAACGTACTACATATTACACTAAACGACATACAATTTGCAAATGTTACTTTTTGACAACGCATTTACATCTAAGCTTTGCCCTGCCTAAAAAGCAGCCTCTTCATACACATGTCCAATGTCTTTCCCCAAGTCTGCTCCACTGTAAACACAGCCGTAACTTACGTACGAGGTGAGCCTTTGACTTACGGGGTATTCCGGAGCCTACCTAGCAACGGCTAACTCCTCAAACACGTGACGCCAAAGCGAGGTAAGGCCTGATAACCCAAGCAAGGGCAGAGGAATCCCGAGTGATAAAAGAGCCATAAAAGGAGAAAGAGATAAGACGACGCACTTATAACAGTAAAAGTGAAGGCTACAACATAATGATCCTCCCCACCCTTTCCAGACACACATTAGTAAAGGAACATATCTGCCGCCTACTCACTGTCAGGGTAGTTCTTGCGGCGTGTGCCATCCACCTTGCCCGTCTTGTCGATGCAGAGGAAGAACTTGTTGGCCGAGTATAAGCGCCGCAGCCGGACGTCGCCCTCTAGGTGATTGTAGCTGCGCGTGTGGCGCTCAAGAGTCCATGAGCAGTTTGTGCTGCGTGCCAGCAAGCGAAGGGGGTCATGCCCCAGTCCAGTCGGGCAACCTCCAAGAGCCGTGCCAGCCAGAAAGAGCAGGGAGAGGCAAGCCAGGCGGAAGGACAGGGTACAAGGTTGAAGGGGCAGCCCGAGATGGGCCAAGCCAATGGAGGTGAAGTGGGCCGACGTCCATTTGCACATGGTGGGTCAGACTCCCGAGATACGCCTTGTGTAAGCTTTCGGCATGATTTTGCACCCCGTTCGCTGCCCTGCTACACACAGTCCCTGCAAACAGTAGCTGCTTTCAGCGGGAACCATTCAGAAAGTGCAGAAAGAACCTCAGAAAAGCTTTCAATTCTAGCTGATGTTAGACGCCGCAAGTCTGTTGGGACCAAGAACCCGGTTGTCCTTTTCCTTTGCTGTGGCCACCCTTCCTCTTCACAGAATTTATGTGGCACTTTGTAATCCCATCTCCAAAGGTTCCAGCTCCTCTCAGGTTTCTCTGGAGCTCTCAGGTTGCTTGACTAAACTTCACTCAGCTGTAGAAGAAGTGTCCTGTCTGATGGCTGCACCTTGCAGAGGCTCCCTCTCCTCCCAGCCAGGGGCAGAGCAAGGTGAAACGTGAGGCTGCCTGACCCGTGCCTGTGAATGAGCTGAGTGAATTGTGTGTGTGTGTGTATGTGTGTGTGTGTGTGTATGTGTGTGTGTATGTATGTGTGTGTGTCTCAAAGCGAAAGGGAGTGAGAGTGGGGAAAGAAAAAGAGAGAGAGAGAGAGAAAGAAAGGGGGAGAGAGGTTGAAGGAAGGAGAGAACCAGCCGTGCGAGCCCGTCTGTGTGACTCAATGAGGCAGTAAAGTTGCAAAAGGGTGTCCACTCTTTCTCTCAGACTCTGTGATATGGTGTCTGCTTGCTCCTTGGTGGAGTGGCTCACTCTTACCCTGCATTTTATTCTGGGCAGGGCTTGTATCTGGGAGACTACTGTTGATGGGTGGGGCCAGGATTATTCATAATTATGAATGAGCCTCTCAATATTGTCTCACCTTTACCCTGGACCACAATTCTCCAAAGGGAACTCAGCATCGAGTATCAGTGCTGTGCGCAAATGAAAGCAGCGTACACAACAGTTTTATTGTCCCATTCTCCGTTAATGAGACTTGAATCTGCTTTATCTTCAGAGATAAAGAAAGACAGTGAAGAATGTGACTGATGACCAAGCATGGATCTCCCATTTGGTTTCATGCCATATGAGATATGAATGACAGATGCAGTGGTGACTATATACAATTATTTCACTATTGCCTGTTTCTATGGAGACATACTGAAACCCATTATCAAGTTAACATATATAGATCTGTGTATAAAGTATATGCAATGTATATATATATATATATATGTGTGTGTGTGTGTGTGTGTGTGTGTGTGTGTGTATAAAACATCTAATTCAAATATTTCCTGCTT
>JBBJLR010000040.1:9796966-9808445 GCA_037577145.1 Brachypetersius gabonensis | reverse complement strand
TAAATCAAATATTCCCTGCTTAACATTTTATCTGCTCTGTCTCCTGCATGATGCACACAAAGCAGCCCTCAATAGCACATTTGTCTAACTCAGCCTACACTCTTTGGGAGTGCTAGCAGCTCTTTAAAAGGCTCCTGGTTTCAATGATGTGTGCAGCCCAGAGGCAGAGGGGGGTCGCTGGGTGGAAAAGGTCTTAAGAAGTGTGTTTCACTGAGAGAGGGGGCACAGTCAGTTCACACTCTCTAGCTAGTTAACAATCATCTCCCAGAAGTGTTGGTGTTCACGCTTGCCTCATAAAAACTTGTGGAGACAGCGGTCTGGAGTCACTCAACTCAATCCCCTCTACCCTACCCCCCATCGTTCCTGCCTACCTGTGCGTGCTGACTTTCGGGTTTCCTAGGGCTGAGCATCAAAGCTTCTCTTCAACCTCCACCTCTATATCAGCTTGGGGCTTCATTAAACAAAATCACAGTCTTTCACCCCCATTTGAACCTCACCAAAGCATCCACTCAGCTTGCCATACCCACCAAAGTCTTGACTCCTCACAAAAACGAATGGAACAGAAAAGTGACCACTGCCAGGCTGCTTTCTGCACAGTCCACAAAAGGACATACATGTAGTAACGGTTGTGGTTTTATTAGGCCAAAACTGAAATAGCTGAAATAGTTCTCAGGACAGTGAGTGATTACAGACTCCCTGTGTAATTGTTCCAGGATGTCAACGTCTTCTCACCAAGCACTGTAATGGAAATTGTCATCAGAGTCCTTAAAACTGAACACGACTTTCAGGAAATTCTGTTTAGTGCACACGGGCTAGAAAATGCTTGGAAGTAACAAGTAATCCATCGTAGTCATCTCAGAAAATAGATTGTCCCACTAGCTTTTGAGCATAAGTTATTTTATTTTTTTATTTTTTTTCAGCATCTCCATCCATGTATTAAAAAGAAACCCTTTCATGCAAGCAATCTTGTGCCCCTCTGGCATACGCGACCACCCCGGAAGTCCTTGTGCTGCTTCCTTTGGAAATTGGTGGTAATTAAAATCATTCAGGGCACTGTAAGATGTTTCACTTTAAAGTCTGGGCCTGCCCTTGGGGTCAGGAACAAAGTCCGGTCCTCCATCTGAATGTCAGATGTGGCAGTAGATATTCCCACATCCACAGTGGGTGCTGGTCAGTATGATGTGCTTCCAAGAACTGCTCAGAAAGCTACTGTATGGATAGTGTGAACTTAGGCTTCTTACACTAATACTTTCTCCATGTTTAAAGGTCAGGAAATTCTGTCTTCTTTTAAAATATTTTGATAAACTACTGCTCTGAGTGTATGGCTCAATACTAAACAATCCAAATGAAATGTGCAGCATTTAAAGATCTGCATTTGGCATCCACACTGAACGCTAGACCAAACGCATAAAAGAGGCCTTAGACAGGCTCCTGTAACAACCTATTGGTAGCCACCTCAGTTCCCCACACCGCCCGCGATGTCTGGATGCCCTTCAAGCTTAGAAAAGCTCCACAGCCGGGAAGGATGTTCACAAGCGAAAGGAACCTAATCTTTCCCAGCAGGGCTTCAAGCGGCTCTGGAAGTGTATGAATGGAGATAATATCTCAGTAATGAGGCCTGTTTTGTACCATCGAAGTCCTCAAAAAGAGCCTGAAACCCGACCTCCCTCCTAGTACTGACAATATCCCCCCTAATAGCTTCCATTATTAATTGTTTTCTCTCTCCTGCTAACTCGCTGTCTCATTCCCAGTGCCCTGGTGTCTCTTTCTTTCACTCTGTCACTCCCTTTCATGTCTAGTTTGGCTCGATTTATCTTCTTTAATCAGGTTATTTTTACTGCTCATCAGCATAATGTTATCCTGCACAGTGCACTGACCTGCGTCGGGCCCCTGTGATGACCAGTTCCTTTTCATTACAGTATTCCTTTAATAAAAGAGTGCCACAGACAGTTCTGTTTCCGGCCACTGAAATTATGCAACATGCCTTCATCTCCATCGCCGACTTCCCGTCTGTTTCCTCCGGTGCAGGTGGCCCAGACAGGTTGCGTGGCACGCTGCAGAACGGACTGAATAAACATCCGTTTCTAATTCAGGACCTGACCGCCAACTGCGCCTCCAACTAGGACAAGGGCATTTGCATTTCCTCCTCCGTGATCATTGTCCATTGTGTTTCGCATCAGTGATAAGTGGACGATCTGTCTGATCAGCGGCCCAGTTCTCAGAGTCTCCATCCTCACAAGATGGAGAATGGAGATTTCAGAGTGATACGGCAGGCCGATATGTTGTTTTGGTTTTTTTTGAGGAAAAAAGCACGAGGATGGTGCATCTGATAGGTGCCCGGCCTGTGATTGTGTATCTATCATACAACCACGAGATCTTTCCACTGATACCAGGCCGTGTGCCTCTCAGATGTGGTATGTGTTGTGGTGTGTGTTTTGTGCGGAGAATGTGGATATCTCTTTTGGAGGTGTGTGTTGGCACAGTTTCAGCTGTGGACAGAGAAGGGGACAATTCAACAGTATTAGAATAAACCACAAAGGCTCATGGCAGGTGTACAATTAAAATGCTGGTTTGAAAAAAAATGTGGCTGTCATTCAGGTCTTACAGAGCAAGTTTAAATAAAGCAATCCTCTGTGTAAGATTTAGCAATACTGTCTGTTCACAAGAGCTTGAAGTCCTTCCAGGTTGCTTCGAAAGTAAGCACTGAATCTTGTTAGACACCATGGTTTTGATGTAATGCATTACATTTATATTATATGATAAGCCCTATATGTATAGTTCACCTCGGTAGACTTCAAATAGTTCAATATTGCGTGCAGAGCTATTTTGATTGCTATGATAACCATGATTTAAATACAGTAAGTAAAATAATATACATTAAATACATATATATTTTTATCTAATATGTTTTTTTAAGGGTTATTCATCAAAACCATGGTCTCTAACAAGATTCAGCGCATGCTTTCGAAGGTACCCGGAGGACCTTCAAGCCCTTGTGAAGAGCCAATACAGTGTGCGTATGCCAAGCTCCTTTTTCCATTAACCTTTCCTGAGGGTCACAGATGCCAAAAGCATTTTCTGACACCGGCTTTGCACAAAGCCCCGTCTGTCCGGCTGAACGTTTTAAAGGCAGTGTCCATCTGCAAAACAAATAAATAGCTCCCCACATAGGTGTGCAGTGCAGGTCCTGTGATCAAAGTCCATGAGAATGGTGGCCTTGCTGTGGCTGAGCCATTATCATGGGCTTGAATGGCTGTCTTCTCCCCTTTTGTCGACAGTCACTCACCCGGCAATGACTGTCACACCAGTGCTAAGAGGCAGCCGCCGACAAGGGCCAGGAAACATCAAACAGGCCAGTAAGAAAAGGGGGGCAAAGCTTGTGAACCATGGCAGCAAACACTCTCTGATCCCCACCTACGATCTTAGCCACACACATGCACCCACACCTCGCTGCGGCGACCACCATTGTCTGTTTAAACCGACATGGGCTGAGGTGTGTTTCTAACAGTGACCCGCGCTAACAATCATCTGGTAAGACTGTGGTTCACACTAAGAGCTGTTTAATGCTGCTAAATCACGTAAAACCCTTTCAAAAACACAATTTGGAAGCAATACTAAAGCTAGGGGAATTTCTTTATATCACAAACCCTACACCTTGAAAGCAAAACCAATTTTCACGTTTTCTGTCAATGAAGGCTTTCAGAGAGAAAGATTAAAATTTGATGTAAAACGTCATGTTTAGAAAAATGACCCAGCATTTTTCCTAGAGGTGATATCTGAAACATTTAATGCCTTTGAAATGAATATTAGTATGTTGCCTGCATTCATGGTGGAGAGATACATGCAGGGTGTCTTGAGGCAAAAAAGTCCCCAAACAAAACCTGTTTTTTTTTTTTGCATCATTATCACTATTAGACATAAAACCCCAAAATGGGTGGTTAGCTTGCCCATTATTATGGCTAATAAAATCACTATATTTGCATTGTATATCCTCACAATCCCTGGTTCCCATCCCAACCTTTGTAGAGAAACCTGAGCTGGAAGTTTCTCCACAATGCACCAATTCACATCAAACCACCCTCAGTGACTTTCATTACAACTGAAATCTGCACTTTGATAATTTTCTGTCTGAGAGGAGAAAAGTTTGAGATAGATTCTTAGGCGAACAGAACTTCACATTTCATGGTAAGTTGAGTAGGCATGGCAATGTTACATTTTTACATGGACCACCTTTAAGTGGGATGACTGTAGGCTGCAAATCACTTCCAGAAATGCTTCGGCGACCCCCAGCTGTGCAAGACAAGCCCTGTTATCTGAGTTCACCTACTCAAAGCAGGCATAATGGTTGCTACAGCTGTCTCGTAAATGTTCATCCACACACATTTAAAAAGACTTATACTTCTACTCAAATGGCAACCCGGGCCCATGGCTGACTGGGCTGATAGAGTGGCCTCAACCCAGTATTACAATGCAATAATAGCAATAATAATGATTAGAAGCAATACAACAATAACCACCACTACATTATTTGATTAGGGGTGTAACAGTAAATCAGAAAGTCCTGGTGCTGCAATAATGTGGCTGTACATCATGGAGAATGAGCCGTCTGTCAGTCAGGAAAACACAGTCCAAAAAAATAAAGAAATAAAAATACGTGCTATGCCACACTTTTCTGCATCCCAGCTATGGTCTTGTAAGTAGACTGTGCCACAACTGGATACAGTCCTTTTTATTCAGCCATATTTTATTTAAAATACTGTACCTCAGTCCATTACTCAATTGCAGTGGAACCTCTTAGCACGTCCATCTATCAGCATAGAAGTTGTTTGTTAGGTGAAGTCAAGTCAAATTTATTTACATAGCGCTTTTTACAACTGACGTTGTCGCAGCTTTACAGAATCCAGATCCGAGGCCCTGCTGAGCAAGCCAAAGACGACAGCTCCTTAAAGGCAACTCCTTAAAGCTGGAACGAGAAAACCTCAAGGGGAAACGATGTGGATATGCCTAATAGTAAAAGGCCTTAGTGTGGTATTGATTATGGGGTGGTCAGACATGCTGGTGAACCATGGTGGTCGAACTGGTCTGGAGACCCCAAATGTTGGTCCATGGAGCAACACAAGAACGCAACACAACACAGCAAGACCGCAAGTGCAGCCAGGGCAAAAGAAAGTGCAAGAAAAACACAAGAGCAACAAAACAACCGGACAAGAGCACATTTAGTGCAGTTGACAACAACTCCAGTACAAGTCTGAATGGATACAGTACTATGACAGATATTCTAGCAGCAGAGATTTAAATGTGCAAAAATGCAGAAGAGAGGTTCATTCATTTTGTTAAAATATAGCAGCAGGATACAGAAGCGGCACTATAATAAATAGAAGGGTGGTTATCCAACAAAACAGAATAAATGAAACCCAATATGAATTCAATGGGAACAGCTAAAGGGGAACTAAATTACACGAATGTCTCCTAATTTGGAAAATCAGACTAAACGCGATTTCGTCCGGTATCAATAACGTTTTCTGATTCTGATACTAAACCTTTTACACCATGAAATCCAGCCAATGTAACTAGTTACTACTCACATCAGTCTACAGTTTGTTTTACCAAAAGCAGAATGGAAAAATGAGAAACGGGAAAGAAAAAGAAATAGTGATGTCCGACTAATTTAACTTCGGAAAAACAGTTATAGGGTCGGTTTCCCAGACAGGGATTAAGCCTCATCTTGGATAACCCTTTGCTTTTCAATGGAAAATCGCTATTTACAGCACTACATAATCCAAGACTAGTCTTAATCCCTGTCCGGGAAGTAGTGTGTATGTACAGTGTATTACGAAAGACTGACATCTACAGGCAGTTTGTGGAACTGTCTAGTTATAAAAGTCAAAATTCTTACAGAGCATAAAAGACATCACATGTCCTAAGTTATTAAAAGAACAATTTACAAACCAGATTTCCTGCAACAACACCATAATGTGTCTTAAAACTTAATATATTACTAATATCTAATGGTTAAGCACTATTTTTACACACTAAATGTGCTGAAGCATTAACATAGTGAAGCACAATGTTAATGCTTCAGCCTACCAAGACATTTTGGACAACACCATGCTTTCAACTATGTGGACAAAGTTTGAGGAAGAACCTTTCCTTTCTTCCCCCCCTTATCCACCCAGTTATCACCAGACCACCCCACTTTCTTTATCAGTCTAAGAGACTGCAAACAAGACTGAAAGTCGATTAAAAACATACCATTTTAGTTTGGTGTTCAGGAAAAAAACTTAAGTTTGCGTATAATGTATTATTGAATTTTCAACCAAGAACATGGCAACCATCAACGATTAGATTGGAGCTAATGCAAATATCTATGCTATAGGAGAGGTAGTATTTAACAAATTGAACGGTACTAGTAGGAATTGCCTTACATACCAGATTAAATTCTCTAAATAGTACGGGAAACTTGTCAGTACTAAGAAATTCGTCTTAAGAAAGAATGTTTCTTTATCGTTAACTGTTATTCCACAAAAGTGCTTTATGAGGGGAAAAATTGTGAAGTTTAAGAGGTTCCACGCTAAGAAAGCTTGTTTATAAAAGTTAGAAAGTTTAAGAGGGAGATTAGCGAGAGAATATTTAAATTTTAGAAGAAACTGTAACCCATCGCATTTTTTAAATGTGTCGCAAGGAATAAAATACCACAAGGAATCTTCGCCGTTCATCATACATCTTTTCAACCAATTGATTTTAAAGCCCCTAATTGCTACTGACGGCCGTCCCTGTTGGCATGATGGTCATGTGTCCCAATACTTTTGTCCAGATTAGTGTATCTGTGTTCCTCTAGCAGAGTCTGGACTTCCAGTGTTGTCGACGTTCGGCTAGGCGAGCCTGGAGCGTAATGGCTGCCCCCTGAAAGAGATAATGCGGGTGTTGTGATCTGTCCAGAATGTCTCTCTTAAGATTATGTGCCTTTCCCAAATGTCTGACCGGGAGACTTGGGGTCCAGGGAGGTGTTCGTCACCTGCTGAACGTGGACCGTTGTGGCGTCTGCCGGAGGATCAGGAGCAGCAGTGACAGAGCGATCAGAGGTAGCGTTACCGAGAGCCCGTGTTTACAGAACAGCGTGTCTGTCCTTCACCCAGAGCAGTGACGAGCTCTTCAATACAGCTTTCAGACAAATTCAGCAGAAAATAGTCCTCAAATGACAGGGGTTTGAGGGGTAGCTGGTGCCCTAGTTATTAGGGAGTTGCTGCTGTGGTCAGAAGGTCGTGGCTTCGAATCCCAGTGACAACCACTGAGGTACTTGAGCAAGCTCCCCGGGAGCTGCGTCGGTGGCACACCAGTGTGTGTTAAATGCAGAGAAAGACGATCACACTGGCCACGCTGTGGTGTGTTCATATGTGGCTATAAGGGACCACTTTACTTTACTTTTATTTACTTTACATTAACCATCATGCCCCGCCACCCTGCCCTGTCAGTCTCCGCTGTTTACATCTCTGCCTGCTTTATGACTCAAATGTTTGGTCAGAGGCTCATTTTTCATTTCATTTAAAATAGTTATTTATTAGCCTAGCATTGTTTCTAAAGTACACAACCTAATAATGGGATTGTGATGATAATAAATATTTCTATTTATATAGTGTTCAAGTTCTTCCAGACTAAACACATCCAGCCATGTCTTTATGGAGCTTGTTATGTGCACTGGGACACAGTCATGCTGGGATAGAAAAGGTTTTTCTCCGAACTGTGTCCACAAAGATGGAAGCATGCTGGTGTCCAGAATGTATTGGTATTCTGAAGCATTAAGATTGTACTTTACTTAAGTAAGGGGTCTAGACCAAACCCTGAAAAAACAGGTGTCCCATTACTTTTGTTCCTATAGTGTACTTCAGTGGATAAGTGTTCACATGTCCTGACCTTCAGGCAGGTTTTTAGAAAGGACGGCCTGCGCTTTTCAGCCCAGATTACTTATTTCATATTTAACATTCATGTTGAAAACCGTAGTTAACCCAGGCTTCTCCTTAAAAATCAAAGAATTTTTCTTCTTAACCTTTTAACCTTTCAATGATGGATGATATTTTAATGGATGATATTTTTTTTTACTGCACTGAAAGTATAGTTTTGCTGGATACACTTTAAACAGCTTTCTTCCCTTTCTTCATCTTTTTCGTGCTTTACCCTATTCTTTCTTACCTTTTTTCTCAGGCAACACATGGATGTCGAACAGAAGACACTACTCTGCCATCCCAAAGAAAGACGATGGAAACAAGCGATTTTGGGAGCAATCTCAGTTATTAGATGGTATTATTCTCATCTTTTTACAAAGGATCTGATGTTCAGATGATTTATTAATTATATTAAACACGTGTTCATTTTGCATATTCATCTGTCCGTGGAATCCACATGTGCATCTTGGTCTTAAACTGGAGTCTCGCGTTTCATATTAATGCATATGACTTGTTCCCTACTGGTCGCATGTGGTTATTGCATACAGTTGTGTGCAAAGGTTTTGGCATCCCTGGTTTAAAAATGGGGTGCCTTTGTGAACAAGTACCCATCCTATACAGAGAACACACTTCCAAACATTTTATTGTGCTATTACTGTTTATTTGCATTTTAATGTGTTATTACATAGTGGGGGAAAAAAAAATTGTGTTCTACAGTTCACAGAAAATGTTAAATTTGTTTCCTCCCAGTAGAGGATACATTGACTTATTAGGAGAATCAAGTAATAGTAGTTTGGAGGTATTCAAACCTTTGTATGCAATTGTTGATTGGCGTGGCATGATATGATAAAAAAATTGAAGGCCTGAATGTTCATGGGCTGAAACATAGAAAATATTGCATGCTGGTACAGTGGGCTGCGTTGTTGCTGCCTCACAGTGAGAAAGTCCTGGGTTTAATTCCTGCTGGGGCGGCCAGGGACCGTTATTTATGGGGGTTGCCTCTTCTCCTCATGTCTTTCTGGGGTTTGCCAGTGCTCCAGTTTCTACAGTCCAGAGTTATGCACATTGGATGAATTGGAGATGATAAATTGCCCCAGTTGTGAATGTGTGTATTTCTTAGTTTTGGGTTCTGTGTTTCACATACTGCACTGCACTGCACTGTCTCCAGTAGTTCCAGGCCTGTGTATTCCCTCTCTTTAATGAAATGCAGGTATCCAGTGGGGTTGAAGTGTTGATGATACCCATGATGCTGAGAAAAGCATATTGACATGTTGCCTGGCCTTAGTTTAATTACTTATTAGTTTGATGGGGGACTTGGATATTTTAATGTGTTGTACACCTTGAATGCAGCACTACTGTTGTGGTTCTTTGCAATAACACTTTTTTTTTCTTTATAGTTCTCGAAGCCCGAATACAGCAGTTACAGTCTGATGTCCTTTTGGATGTGAAACATTCGAAGGTGGAATTTCTCAAAATGCCTGGCCCTGGGACGAGTCACAAGACGCTACCAGGAGAGAAGGTGGAACTACTCAGAACTGGACAGTCTGGTAAAAAACTAGCTGCTCCGGGCAATCCATCCTCTAAATTGCACCCAAGCCGCTGGATTGAGAAACTAAATCGTGAGAAGAGCAAAAGGACTAAAAAACAGCCGTTACTTCTGCAGAAACTTGCTGACCAAGGACCGAAAAGCAACAAAAAGCAGAATACAGCAAAAAGCAGCAAGAACAATAAGATGCTTCCTGGCTCATCTATGAAAATAATTAAAACAGCCAAAAGGAGCAAACCAGCAGTCGCACAAGAGCTTGCACAGCCTGCAGCCTCTCCCGTGTCCTTGTTCAAGCCCAGCGTCTCTGAGAGTCCCCAGGGTGCCACCTCTCCAAGTCCTGAACAAATTTCCAAGGATGCAGAGCTGGCTGAGGTTGAAGAACTTGAACAGTTAATCAAACAGTGCAGCCCGGCGGGGTCAGAGAAACTTGCAGAAGAAGAGGTCGGTCGCAGCGCTGATGCCCAGCAGAGTGCATGCTGCTACCTGGAAGCCTGCGTGTTCACTGGGGACGTGGAGCGAGCCCAGCGCTTCCTGCATTTCCACCACCGCAACCTCAACAAACGCAAGATGCTCACCATTTCCTTCTACAACATCATGATGAGAATGTGGGCCAAGAGGGTGAGTGCATTCTGGCAGTACTGAGTCGTTATTTGAATCAGCAAGAACATAAAAAAAAAATCTTAAAGACAAGATGATAGACACACAAACTGTGATTTTTTGTGATTTAACAACAGCTGTCTAGGTGAGCAGACACCCTGTCAGACTGCCGTTCAGTAATTATTAATAGTCTAGAGATGGGCGATATGGCAAATATATATATATATATATCAGGGTACTTTCAAGACACAATATGTGTCACAGTATGTATTTTAGTTCAGATAGCCGATGAGTTGGAACTGACGAAAAGGAGCCAAAAGCATCACATAAAAAAAAAATCAACAACTTTGTTGATAAGCAAAGACTTTATTCAGTGTTTCACATTCTGCACTAAATCCACTTAAACAAACATGTTTATAATGAAACATGACATTAGTCAGAGCTCTACGAACACAATATGCTCAATATGGCGTATTTTTCACATTAACAATCAGAGGAGTAACAAAAATTTGACTGTATGGATTGTGGATAGTACATATTTAGATAATAATGTCTATAATCATTACCAGTGAACCAGTCCAGCATGTTCACATCATTCACCACCTCACACCTTCCAGCCCTAGTTTCATTAGGAAGTTGTGTCACAACGGAACACAATTTTTTCTTCATTCAAATTTCATTCTAAATGTTGTGAGAATATTGAATTGTTTATCAGTCTTATTTAGTTAAATATCTTGGGAGAGTTGAAACGTGAGCCCTGATTTCTCTGTGGAACTAAACTGTGAGATAACTGTACTGTTACACTCTTAATAATGCTAAATATTGTCATATAGCCCAACTCTGCCAGAGACTACTTGGATGGCACTTTCCTAAAATATCCTTTTATATCTTCTGCTGTTCTTGTTCATGATTCTTTCGATTGTCTCCATCTTCTTGCTGTCTGTCCACTTCTTTTTTTTTTTTTTTAACTCTTGGCTGTTCCCTGTATAACTGTCATTTCTGGCATTATACTACTGCTACTGCTACTGCTACTACTGCTACTGCTACTACTGCTACTACTACTACTGCTACTACTACTACTGCTACTACTACTACTGCTACTGCTACTACTACTACTGCTACTACTGCTACTGCTACTGCTACTACTACTACTACTACTACTACTGCTACTACTGCTACTACTGCTACTACTACTACTGCTACTACTACTACTACTACTGCTACTACTGCTACTACTACTGCTGCTACTACTGCTACTGCTACTGCTACTACTACTGCTACTGCTACTGCTACTACTACTACTACTACTGCTACTACTGCTACTACTGCTACTACTGCTACTACTGCTACTACTACTACTGCTACTACTACTACTACTACTGCTACTACTGCTACT
>JBBJLR010000040.1:9786825-9796866 GCA_037577145.1 Brachypetersius gabonensis | reverse complement strand
TGTGTGTGTGTGTGTGTGTGTGTGTGTGTGTGTGTGTGTGTGTGTGTGTGTGTGTGTGTGTGTGTGTGTATTTGTGGATGAGGCTGCATCTTGTGATGTCAGGAAAAATAATGTGATATGATTAAAGATACCACACACAACACTGACAAATGCTTTTTTTCAAGAAAGAGTTATTAATATTACTATGATTACATTGATAAAAGCTTTGAGCGCAGGTCAACCAATAAAGTTTTATGATTAGAAACATATCTTTCAGGTAGAATTTTGGATATGGGAAGGAACTTCTTTAACCATTTACATTCTCATATTGAAGAACCATTTGAATTCTGAGATTTATTTAAAATATAGATTCCTAATAGGATCCTGGGGCAGTATTACAGAAAAATAAAATTAAGATGGGATTTAAGATATTTTTTTTCCGTTTTGTATTACAGAAGCAAATCCTAACTGAATTTAGGAATCCTATCTTATCTCGAGTAAATAAGCGATCTAACATCGATGATCGACTTTTATATCTGTTACCTAGCAACTAACGCAACTGTTGTCAACTGTTACCTGCTGCCACTGTGACTTTACGAGGCTACAGTGCTTAACATTGTATCATCAGAGTATCTTCGTTACTGTCTTCAAAATATAGATATTAAACAACGTTGTGCTTTAAGCCAGATGAACTGGCCAATATGGCCAAAAGTATGTGGACAAAAGTATAGGGTCACCATTTCGTTGTTGTAACAATATAATGCCTGTCATATCGAATCAATTAGCCAAGGTTTAGCCAAATCACCCGTAGCCTAAATAATCAGCTGGCGAGAGTTCGGACAGTGGAAGGGTTTTCCTAAAGTTAGGAGAGTTTATTTAAGATTTTTTCAGGTTAGGATTCTTCTGTAATACACTTTTCTTAATTGAAGTTAGGATAGAAAAATTGACTTAGGAACGGTTGTTCTGTAATGGCTTTTTTCCTAAACTGCCGATACCATGGTTACCACACAGTTAAGATAGGATTTTCAGGTCAGGAAGTTTCTGTAATACGGCCCCCGGTCCAAATCGATGTTTTGTGATGCATGCAGCTGTGACGTGTTCTGGAAGTCCTGATGATGAAGAACATCGCAGTTTACTTTTCTTATGATGACCTCATCATCATACTGTCCACCCCTCTTCTCTCATAAAAAATCCTGTTTAGAACAAAGAACCCAAGAACATGACCGTCTCCTCACTTCTCTGTACTCCACTTCTCATTTGGTTGGGTTTTTCTGCAGGGCTTTTCTCAGCATCCTGCCCCTCAGGTTTCTGTAGGCAGGAGTGGACGTAATGAGGAATGTCACCCTAAAGGCCTCTGGCGGGCTCAGTGTCTTCTTTGGTCTTGCCATGCTATGAAAGGAGAGGCGAGTCTGTCCTCATATTGTTGGTGTAGGTGCCGAGAGTAGACCCTGGGAGTCGGGCTTGCTGTTTGAGTAACACAGGAAGGACGCAGTGTCTCCCCGTGTCTGGATGATGTCGTCTTATCAGCTTCCTCTGTCTGCTGGTGCACATTTGTGAGCAACATTGGTGCCTCTGGCTGCTGTAGCCGTTTCAGGCCTGGGAATAGTGACATTGTCTGGCAATACAGCAGTGCAGACCACCCTGTTCCCTCTGCTACATTGCCCCCGGCCAAATATCATAACTACGCCCTGTGATTTCAGGTCATTACATTTTATTGGACTTTCATGGAATTTCTAATGAAGACTGTCATTAATCAGAGAGGAGTATCCTCATGAATTCTTCACCACTTAATTGCTTTTATTCATACACTGGGGAAGCCAGACCCGGCTCCCCACCAACTCACAGTCGAGACCAGAGAGAAAGCCTTCAAGAGCGTTGTCTGCTCTTCAGCTCCCAAGCGAGGAAGCTTTACAATTGCCTTAGATCATGAACTCTCTTAGAATTTCTTTACATCACACAGTCTAAACTAAAGGAATTGTATCATTAGATGTATTGATTTAGACTAACATTAAACCACACTATGATGCAGTGAATGGAAGCCAATAGGGATCCACTGAATTTTAGAATAAAGTACAATAACTGACATCCAGCATAGTTGAATGCATTTTAACAGAAACAGTCTACAGGGAACATAGACTGTTTTAATATATTTAATTTATTTAATAAAAATAAACAGTTGCTGTGCTTTAAAATGTTCTCTATAGAGGATGTGCCAATAATTTTCACACAGAAAATCTACAAAACACATAATCTGAGCAGGGGTGCAAAAATGTGCTTATGGTACTGTATGGTTATGGCTGATCTCAGTAACTGATATTAATTTTTGCTATAGTTTACACTATAGTACTGAATCAAAGAAGAACAAAGAGTACAAGGCAGAGTATATGCATACACTGAACAAGATGTCTTAGCTCAGTTGTTAAAGGGGAATTTCCACTTATTTCATTCAGTTTATCATTATTTTATAGTTTGATGTTAAATGGTGCATTGTACAGATTTCTTTTCAATGGTTATAATAGGATCAAGAGCTTATTATGTCTACGATACTAATGCTACCATATTATTCACTAACAAACAATTGTGGGTTTTCATATGTAGTAATGGTGGTCAAACTACCATGCCCTGTAATAATGTTTTGGGAGGTGGCTTTTATAGCTATTAACTTCTTCAGATGTCTTAGTTTCTGTCACCATTTCTGTCTCTGAAGAAAGTCACATTTCACATGAAACCACTCTGAATGACTGTTCTAAGCCATGGAGTTACACAGAAATTTGGAAAAATCGTTGGATATCCCCTTTAAAGACACTGGCCACTGTGCACTGTTGCGTCTGATGACGTGTATATACTGCACTGAATCTAATCAGAGTTTGTCTCTAGAGCGTAGAAATGTCACGACAGCATGAAGTGATGAATATTGCTTGTCTTGGACAATTTACAGCCTGTGACGCAGTCTATAGGACCTTCATTCTCGAGCCACTTCTTCCTCTCCGGGAAGACTGTTCATTAACTCCATACGTTTTGTGGATTTATTTCATATTGTGAAATATTGTGTCCCCATATCAGTTATGGTTCTCATACATGGGACGCACATCACCTCAGGTTAGCTGTGCAGACCATGCCATTCACACCCGCTTTTTCTCTGTAGGTGTTCAATGGGGGTCAAAGAAGGTGAAGGCTGTTGTTGTAAAATATTTATTTCAAATGTCAGCAGTGGTCCACCCATCACACTTCTAATTTCATGGGAGGTAGGGGGCACCTCCCCAGTGTGTCACACTAATCAGATTGATGCAACAACAGGGCTCTCATTAATTACTACAGGGTCTCAAGCCTACCCTTATATACAGATCCCCCAGCAAGAGAGTATGAACTCTGTCTTATATACAGGGGCCCAAGATTATACATTCTTCTTTTCTCCATCGCTTTGCTTTATTTAAAAAAAAAAAAAATGTGGTTGTGTGTCATGAAAATATTTTAACAGTGTACCATCAACGCAGGTCCCCTTAAGTTACTTATTTTACTCCTTTTGTCCTCTATAGCAGTGGTTCCCAACCTGGGGTCCGGGCCCCCCTTAGTGCACACAATTCTGTCTGCACTATGGTTACCAAAATTTGTACATATTAAATTCATAAAATCCTAAAGTCTGAGAAACGTAAAGGTGTGTGTGTGTGTAAGAGTATAAGAACAAAAGCCTTTTATTTAGGGTGGGGGGGGGCTTGTCTTGGACACTGGCAAAGGGGGGCTTCAAGGAGAAAAGGTTGGGAACCACTGCTCTATAGTATAGTTCCGTGTGATCTTTGCATTCAAATCCAATAACACCCTAGTTTAGTCTTTAAATGACGTGTTCACACTCTCAATCCTCTATTCAGAACAGCTCATTCTCTGGGTGCTGATTTTGTATACTAATGACAACTGCTCTCATTGGCTGCGTCAGTAAATGGGGTGGGATGGGTGTATAGCATTCTGGAGAGAACACACATCTGAATTTTTAAAGTTGTCTACATTAAAAGGCCACATGCAGTCAGATGAACAGGTGAATTGTATTAAAGCTCTCCAAATTAAATGCAGACATTGGAAGCAATTTTGTGCTGGGCCAGTTCATGGCGGCATCATGGCCGACATTATAGATCAAAACATTTTTGCCATTATTTACCAGATTTAGAATTATTTTAGTATCCTCAGCATTATATATAAAAATTGAGCATGTGTGTATGAACCCCTGGCACATGTGGGCTTGCTGTTGGTTTTGGATAGTAAATAAACTGCCCATTTTCCAACATAGACCACAAAGAAATCTCAGTGAACCATTTCGCATCAAGCCACTCTGGGGGAGTGAATTATGCAGATTTTTTTTTAATCTGTGAAATTGCCCTTTTAAGGGGCTAAAGTATTTGATGATGAATAGAAAATATAATAAGATAAAGATATAAACCTAATGCATTTTTTAAGCGAATTCCCTGCCTGCTTCTACTCAAAACACAAAGAACTGTTGTCTGTTGGCTTTTTTTTTGAGCTGGGCCAGTTCACGGTGGCATTTTCCAACATTACAGATCTACTCCGCCTGGTGTGGTTTGATAGTGACGAATGCTTTATGTGCACGAGTGTGTGCTGGGTGATGTCTGGGGCCTTTCTGAGCTTTTGACATGTGCATGAGCTGCATTCGGCTCTGGCAGACTAAGCAGACCTGTCACTAGCTGTATCCCGCGCAGCTCTTGTTAGCACGGAGTTTAGCCGTGGCCGTGCATTCCAATATCGGCCACTTCAATAGCAGTCAGCTCCGCTCACGCTCCGGCTGAATGCCATCAGGTATGCCTTTCTGCGTAACTCTACTGATGCACAGGAGATGAGGTTTTTCCTTTTAAGGCTGAATCCAGTCATGATAATACCATAAAATAACAGTCAAAGCACATTTTAAGCAGTAACTCTTCTGCTGCCACTGAAACTTGCGTTTATGGTAATGCCTCATGGAAGTGGACTTTGTCTGCCAATATATGCCGTGAAATGGAATTCCACAAATTTTTGGCATAGTTGAGATTTCAGGTTGAGCGGTTTGATGTGAAAGTCTCAGTTCGAGAGGAACTTATGAAGTCAGTGTGACAGGAGGTGTTAGGAACCAGATATCCAAAGCCTTCATTGTCACTTAAAGCCTCAGAAAATTGTATGAAGCCGCTATAAATACACCACCTGATCCTCGAGGTATTGCATTTTCAGTCATTTTGAGAAGATTCTATTTTGGAGGTTTTCCCTATTAGTAACATTTTTAACCATATTTACCAGATTTACCATTATTTTATTATTAGCATGATATATTAATAAAGCTAAGCTTATGTGTTCTCATTACCAGTACAGTAAATAAATCACAGCAAACTACTCTGATTGAATTTGGTTCATACTCTTTTTGTTAAATCGGTGAAATTGCCCTTTAAGGAGCTAGAGTATTTGATAATGTGTGCAATAAATGTAGCAGTTATAGAGGGGTTGACAAAGGTCATGTAGAATAGAGAATTTTCCTGTTTTTGGTACATAAAAGCACATACATGTTAACAGTGCTTTTCATTGTTAGAGACCCAGAATGGTGTTTCAGACTCACTACTGCTCAGATGGATGTAATGTTGCAGGATAAATCCTTAATTTCAAACCATGATGCGAACACCAGTGTTCTAAGTTCTGCTTTAATGCAAACATAAAATTGTATTGCTGCAGACATAAACAGCAGGCCCACTTTAAATGTGATCATGAAAATATATGGCCAGGCAACAGCAGGGTTCTTGCTTGAGCAGAGGTCACCTCCGTTTCATTCCTTCTCGCTCTTCCCATCCATCCTTGGATGTTCTTTCCATAGGAAATGCAATATTAATTAAATGATGGGGAGGATGGGAGGATAAAGCTTTCATATCAGTACTGTAAATAAACAAATTAAGCCGGGGTAAAATCGTCAGGGTTTAATCAGTGGGCTGCCATGTCCCTGTTGGTGGAGGAAATTGCTCCGCGGGGTTTCAGGCTATGGATATACATCAGTGAGACTAGCTAATGTGATTGTACACCACTAATCGCTTCGAGGGTCACTTTTATGCCTTTTTTGGTGGGGTTTCAGTCTCTGATGTTCCAGTCTCTGATGAGAGGGCCTATAATAAAAAGAGCTGTTAAAACCACGTTGTCTTTTTGTTTTCAAGCTCAGACACAAGAAAATTGGTGTCCTTGACAAATGAGAAGTGATGACACTAGAGGGCTATGCTCTATACCAAGAACCCAGTGGTCTCTCCAAAAAGGATGTCTTGCACTGTTGGGATGTCATATCCCTGTCCTGAAAGAGATCAGAAGGCCTCTAAAATAAGATTCCAGAGACAATCCTTTAGTTAAAATAATTAAGATGGAAGAAAAATGGAATAAAAACACAATTACATTTGACATTTACACAGAAGCATTAGCAACTAAATATAAAGTCATCATTGCAGATCCCTGCAGGCATGTTTTGTAAACACCTCCAAAGTTTCTGCTTCTCAGCAACCAAGTTTCACATATTCATATTATTCAGAAAACCTTCATATTAGGTGTTTTCATGCAGATATTTTTCAAAGCAAGGTTGAAGCTTGATATCTCCACTCTGTCAAAGATGAAAGCTACTGGTCACCTGGTAGCTGTGATTTATCAGCCTGTGATTTCTGGCAGTTTTAGTGGTCTACCAGGTCTTGCACGGTTGTCCTGTCCTGTTACATTTACATATCTGTTCAAAAAGTGATGCAGAGTTTTAATAGTGAAGCAGAGTGATTGGAGCAGTGAATTTCCGGAACACTGTTAAACTTTGTGCTCTTCCTGGCTGCTGTTAAACAGGTGTGTCATTATAGCTTTCCAGAGAATCCACAGACATCTGAGCATCTGAGCGGTCTTTTACACAGTAACAAAAACAGCCTGTTTAATTCTAATTCAAATTCTAAGACAGGTTGGAGTAGAGGTAAAACTGAATTACAGCATAAAACCACAGAAGTCTTCTAAGTGGACTTCTGGGAAAAGAAGGTAGAATACTTTAAGAACGAGCTGTTCCTCTTTGACTTCCACCTCACACTAATTGGCTGAAATTCCTTTCATGACAGATCAAAACAAAGTGCGCAAGCATTCATATCACTGCCAGGCCTGTTTTAAGCTTTGTAATGTTTTGGCTGTGAACTGTGGTTCTTCATGGCATTAGTCTGGCAGTTTTAATGTTTTTAGGGCTGCGATGATGAATGCGGCGGAAGTTTCAAGGACACAACCAAAGGAATAAGCCAAGGAGAAGGTCAGGAGTTGTGTGGTGCATCTCTCTGGGGGGCACTGAATAATTAGACCGTGCTGTACCTAATCTCCCGAGGCTGTGACAGCAGCAATCAATAAAAGAGAGATGGCAGCTTGGTGGATTCATAGGGTGAATGGCCAGTCTGGCGCTTGTTAGCGTGGGAGCCTGTTGTTGGCTGTCAAGGGGCATGAGTGTGAGTTAAAGGTCAGAGGATTGTAAAGCTTTGCTTTAACAGAACAGAGCATGATTGAAGCTCAGGAAGCTGCAGGAATGCTTTTGTTTTGTAATATGACTCAAAACTGACTAAAAACTGCACGCCTTGTGTCATTAAATAAAGGTTTTCAGCTATTTTCAGAAACTGGTCAGTGTCCTCAGTCCATCTTTTTAATTTGATTCTAAATAAACTACCATTTGAAAAAATGGCCATAACAAACTATTTTAAGGATAACCCTTTACAGAAACATTCACAACCCCAATTTTGTCTGATTGAAGTGTCTGAGAGTAAACGGATGTTGATTTTATTAAAGGTGGTCAACAACAGTCAACTGCCATCCAGTTTATACTGCAAACCTGAAAACGTGCCTGAGGTAGACGCAACGTGGCTGTAGGGGTCTTACTGTTGGCCTTGGAGCTTTGCTGTATATCATGCTTGGGATGGGCTGGCGGAGCCTTATGCCAGTTTGATTGACTAAGTGGCCCTTTAGACCGTTCGGCTACAGAATGTGGGTGGTGACGGACATGTGGGCGGCAGTGCTGGGGATTTACAGTGCAGGGGGTTTATATTCTTATTTTGAGTCCCTTTGTGCATTTCTGTAACAAATCATCATGACCTTCACCATACCGTATGACACACTTGGAACATTCGCTCGCCATATACTCCATCATATTTATTATAACAGCTGTACTTTTTCAGAAGTTCCGCGTTTTAAAAGGTCCTTGTGTCAAAAGAATTAATAAGCATACAAATATCTACCAGAGTAGGAGGAGTGTGGTTGTTCGCAAATTCACTTATCCAAACTCATGTCAAAAGAATGAATAGACATACAAATATCTGTTAATTTAGGATGAGTGTGGTTAGTCCGACAAGCTTATTTCCAAACTTAACTTTACATAACTGATATTTGAATAGGTTAGATTTTACATTATGTTGTCTTGTAGTGTCAGAATGCAAAACTGGGAAGTGAACAGGCTTATATATGGAATGTTTCAAAGAGTAATATGGATATGTGGAATAATTCTGTCGGTCAACAGATATGGTCATATAAAAAAGTATAAACACCTGGGAATTGATTGTTTAAATCAATACAAAATATGTTAATGCATCCTCTACAGAGGGGACGTGTGAGGGACACATGAGATATTAAATGTCCCACTTTTGCTCAAACCTCGCTTTTATGTTGTAAGAAAATTGACAACTCAAGCTGCCTGCCCATACTAAATATTTTAAATAGCATATTTAGAGCATAGTCATGATTTAAAAGCACAAGTATAGTTAATACTTTTTTCCTGTCCCTCCCTTGTTTTGGCACCCCCCCTGGCGGTGCACCCATATGCACCACATATACTGCATACCCCATTTTTGCGCCACTGTTCAACATGATGTATTCTCTCATTATATCTGAATCCAGAAATCTAAACAGTGAAACTGAAAATGTAATGTAATGTATAAACTACAGATGTAGATGGAACTCCGGCCTGTGATCCTCTGGTAAATCCAGTAGTGTTTTTTTTTTTTAGTCCCAGCTCATGCTGACAGTTGAGCACTTTGTGGCCCTCTTTGTTCTGTGTTTAGAAAATGTGAGCTGCAGAGGCAGGCAGTGAAACATTAGTAGATACTGCAGTGTCTGGGTTGTGTGTGGTCTCCTGAGGAACAGGGGCAGCACAAGCTGCTGTCCGAGCTGGAGCTTATCAGCCTTCAGATAGGGAGCCCTTTTCACTCTGCAGGCATCCTGCCAGGGTGACAGCACAGCTCGCCCCAGTCTCTTTTATCCGAAGTTTCAGAAGGATCTGGGTTCAGCCGGGTGATTCCTAATGAATTTCAGGCTTTTTATTTTTTTTCCCCCATTTATTCATTTATTTTAGATAAAAACCATTTGTTCAGGCTTAGACTCAACGTATGTAACTTTGTCTCTGCTGTGTTGTTTATTGCCAAAAACGATGAATGGTATGATGATCATGCACGTTTATATGCCAACTTAAGTATTTATATTTGCTTTTGTGAATGGATTTTCTTTTCCAAAATCCTTGACCAGCATCTCATATACTCTCAGCCCAGCAGACCTGCATCACGTATACCCTCAGCCCAGTAGACCTGCATCACGTATACCTTTGACCCAGTAGACCAGTATATCATATACCCTCAGCCCAGTAGACCAGCATCTCATATACCCTCAGCCCAGTAGACCAGCATCTCATATACCCTCAGCCCAGTAGACCAGCATCTCATATACCCTCACCCCAGTAGACCAGTATCTCATATACCCTCAGCCCAGTAGACCAGCATCTCATATACCCTCACCCCAGTAGACCAGCATCTCATATACCCTCAGCCCCGTAGACCAGCATCTCATATACTCTCACCCCAGTAGACCAGTATCTCATATACCCTCAGCCTAGTAGACCAGCATCTCATATACCCTCAGCCCAGTAGACCAGCATCTCGTATACCCTCAGCCCAGTAGACCAGCATCTCGTATACCCTCAGCCCAGTAGACCAGCATCTCGTATACCCTCAGCTCAGTAGACCAGCATCTCGTATACCCTCAGCCCAGTAGACCAGTATCTCGTATACCCTC
>JBBJLR010000040.1:9772050-9783354 GCA_037577145.1 Brachypetersius gabonensis | reverse complement strand
GACTTGCTGGTTGAATAAAATCAACTTTAAGTGAAAATTTGCCTGGGGTATGAATAATTTCGAGGCTCACTGTAGATCCATTCTGACTGACACGGGCCATACACTGGGGAAATAAGTCAATCCCAGTAAAACAGGAGCAGGGAATAACAGCGTGGCAGTGGAGAAGCCAGAGCTTTGACCTTTGTCTCCATCCCTGAACAGTCCAGGATAACAATTAGTGAATAATTTCCTGGAATTGAGGGAAAAAATAACATTCTAACGGTCACTCTGGCATGCTAGCTCAGCTAATAAGCTCTGGTTCATCGAGCTCAGTTATTTATTTATTTATTTGTGGGGGGTGGTCTGGAGCCACTATTTTCCTACTATGGCAAGAATAAAGCAGACCACTGGCCACAAAGGCTGCTCACAAGAGCACTCCAGCAACTGGGAGCTGAAGAAATTATTTTATTGTTTTTGTTGTTGGAATTATAATAATTATTATTATTATTGTTGTTATAATTAATATATTATTGTTATCATTATTAATAATGATAATATATTCATAATTTAAAATGTACTTGAAGATATTTAATTGTATATTTCAGCTTTCTTACTTTTAGGCTCTTCATGAGTGGAGCCAAGTAAAATATTTAATTTAAATTTTTTTTATATTGTGCATTGTTTGAATGCTAAATAACTATTTTCATAGTTTTGTAACAGATTTATTCTTTTAATAATTTAATAATAATTTCTTTTGGTGTTTTGGTTTCGGTTTTCGGCCGAATGTTTCTTCATTTTTGGTTTTGGCCAAAAAAATTCATTTCAGTGCACCCCTACTATTTATGTTACAAAATAAGTAAACTTTTCTTAGTAATTTAGAAGTAAAATGTGTAAAAAAAATAATAATGCCATGAAAAAAATGTGGAGAATATTTGCAGGTCCGGCATTGTTGTGGAGATTTCTGCATAAAATTCAGTTTGTTTCACATAAAAAAAAATCTGCGTGTGACTGGATCAGCGAGTCCTGATCTGCGGAAAACTGGGGGATTACTGTATAACAGGTAGGTGTCTGAATTTTTGAATAGGCATTTATATTTAGTACATTACTGCACTAAGATAATGTACCAGAATTTTTGTCTTCCAGTAGTGTTCATAGTGAGTGGAGTTGTTGATGTGTTCCTGGGGTAGATAAAACATCACTTAAGTTGGCGATAGAGGATCAGTCCGTGCATTCATGAACGGGATCTACTTTAATTCCAAAAGCCATGACTTGTAGAGGAGAGCATCATTTGGAATGGAGGGGAATAATGTAGGGGAGCATAATAATCATTATTGATCTTAATAATCGTTCTTGAGCATCTTACCAATCACAGCTGGTGTTACTGGATTGTGTGGGTATGTGTACCAAAACGTCATTCATCATAATTCATATTTATGTGACTATTTTCCAACCTCTGTTTATATGTTAGAATTAGACAGGCTGTTTTTGTTATTGTGCTGTTTGAAAATAGGTGTGTAAATGATCTCTTTGATCTCTTTTTGCAGCCTAGTTTCCACATATGGCCCGTATGCATGAGGGAGTGAATGTACATTTTGAAACTGTAACAGTATTTAAAACCTTTTTTTAATTCCAAAAAAGTGCCAGTGTGGATCCTTTAATACGTTTGAAGGGCTTGTCCAGACTTGGATCTCACAATAGAAACTCTCGCTCCAACACTCAGAATGCACTTGCATTGCGTCAGGAATTGTGTTGACGCATTTTGGAATGGAAGGAATGAAATGACTAAAATGAAAAGTGTTTACGTAGATTGAAGCCACAGTGTTGGCGCACTTGCATGAAGTGTGTTCCTGGACTAAGAAGATAGTTTAATTGGCATTTGTGGTCAGAGTTGTCCCTGCTGCCATACGGAGTCTTGTCCCCCCATTGAAAGAGATTAGTGAATGGACACAGTATCAGCGGCTATCTAGAGGCACAGTGCTTGCTGAGTGGGATACCCTTCAGGGGGGCAGCCTGGAGTGGCTGTGAGACCCTCGCACACAGTCTATCCTGGGGCTGACCTCTTGTCCCCCTGGTGCATTCTCCTGGGGCGTCTTATTGTCCCCAACACTCAGCACTGGAGCTGAGAGCTTGCACCCAGCCAGAAGGCACAGCCAAGACTCCAAATTTTAATAAGACACAAAAGAGTGAAACACAATTAATTTTTCATACACAAGTGTTTCTTACCAGTTGCTGGTCCATAGCTGGTGCAGGGCACCTGGCACCTGGCCTTGCTTTTGCCTCCACTTCGGTTGTTTGTTTCTTTCTTTCTTTTTTTTTTCTGTCATTTCTTTGTAATTTCTTTCATTTCTTTGCTTTCTGTCATTTCTTTTTTTTCTATCATTTCTGTCTGTCTATTTCTCTCTCTCTCTCTATTTCTCTCTCTATATTTATCTATTAAGATTTATACTTTTTATTTCAGACCTCCAGGATTCTTGAAGCACTGTTAAAAGTGTCTTTTGCTTCTATTAGAAAAGACTTTTTTAAACATTAAAAGGTTCTTCACACTAACACATCTCCTTTACACCATGCTTCAAAAATTATGGCTCTTCATAGTGTGGTTTCAAAATATATTGCTACATTGTAAAGCTCTATCAAGATTGAAGTGCTTGTATCATGCAGATGTGTCCTCAGATGCATATCACAGCTTTCGAAAGTATTTTGTTTCAGATTGTTTATTGGGTTGTCTATCATTTGACTGTATAGAATTTTTCTGATTACATCTTGCACAAAGTCTTCAGCAATAGGAAGCCGCCGAGGCAGTGTCACCAAGCTATCAAATTTGCTTTAGGGCTAAAAGTCCTTCAGGACCTCACTGAGATACACCATGTCGCATCTTTACAAATCAAAAGCAAGCTGAAGCTGAAAATGCTGACTCTCAGTCGCCTCCTGAACATATAGGAGCAGATCATCTTAGGACGATATTTCTCCTCTCCTCTCATAAGTTCTTTTTATAGTATTCAGGGCTGCTACAAAGACTTCACAGGAAAAAAAAAGTAATTCTTTGTCAAGGACAGAGTGTAGGAGCAGCAGTCTTGTGCTGTGCATTAAAAAGATGCCCTGGAGCAACCATGACAGCAAAAGCAGGCGAAACAGTTTTAGAACACAAACCCATAACCACTTTATGAAGTGCACTTACTATTTAAATTGGATGTTTCCAGCTGCCATATGTATTCTTTCCAGGACCAGAAGGTTTAATTAGAGTAAACTATGAAGACGTTTCATTGAGTAGCTTTCATTATGACTAATACTGCTGACGTGCAATTGCATGTCAGTCCGATAGACAGCCTTGTTTCTGTATTGACTGAAAAACTGAGTCAGAGGAAGAACTTTAATAGTGTGCAGCAACTGTCATTAAGTAGAGCAGTTATGAAAACGGAATAGTTCAATATGAGTGAAGTCACCAGTGAGTTTTACAATGTTTTGCCTTAATTATCAGGAAACCCCATTCTGTCGAGGACTACTGAGACAAAGAGTCCAATTTTAAGTCTAATTCAAATTGTGTTCCAGCTCTTAAAGGAATACGGCAATATAAGGAGGAAAGAGTTTCTTAATGTCAGTTACTCATTATTACTAATCTCATTACTAATCCACTGTCTGACTTGCCATGATGGCAGAATAAGCAGATACGACCTAAATAAGCATTCTTTCCTGTTGATCTGTAGAGCGTTTGATAGTCCTCGTGAAATCATACACTCTGCAGCCACAACCCTAAAATTGCTGACCGGGGAAGTGAATAAAAAGGATTATTTTATTGCAGTGTCAATGGTGTGGAGTGTATTATTCATCAAGTGAAGCGTTAGTTCTTGAAGTTGAAGTGTTGGAAGCAGGAAAAACCTTAAATTTCATACTCTATTCCTGCATCAATTTGGTATTGATTCACACAAATGGATTTGTAAACAAATGGTTACTGCTGTGTCCTCTGTAGCGTCCCATACCATACAGTGACTAGACAATTTACATTGGGACAGATGTGTTTTGTTTTTATTACCCAATTTAGATATTCCCCCAATTACATGATACCACCCAGCAATTGGGGAGTGAAGGCAGCACATCCAGCATCTTTTTGCACAGTGTTGGCACACTATTACTGGACAGTTCAACACGCTTGGATGAGAACACTAACTGCTAATTCTGTTACACCAGCTAACAGATGCTTGTGCTGGCTAGCTTCCTGCTGAGTGACGGGAAAGAGGGAGGGCCACCCTATCCACCCCAAAAGAGCAAGGTCAGTTATGCTCTCTTCGACTCCCAGCTATCTTCGACACTTTGACTTACGAGGAACTCTCCTAACAGAGACATATGCACAGTAGTATTTTTATTTTATATCTGATATGAAATATTAAGCAGCAGTATATCTGAAGACCAGATTTGTTTTAAAATATTCAGCATTTTAACAGATTCTTTTCAGAAAATAGTAAGAGACTGAAATCAGGACAAAAACTTTCAGCACTCGCCAAACCCTTACTCTCTTTATTCAAAGACAAAATCAAACTACAGAACATAAGAAATTGTTCCCAGCCTGAATGCATAGCAAAACTTGTGGCACATTTTCTTTACAATAATCAACAACAATTCAGTCAACGTTCCTTGCCTCCCTTCGACAAAAGGAGATTTTTATTGCTTCAGACGTTTGAATTTGGCAAAGTGTAACACTAGATGAGAGTTTGCCTGGGGAAACAGAAATTGCTGCATTAGTAGTAAGAAGTGTTTTTTGACCTAGTGTTTCAGGGGTCTGGACTAACAGACTAAAGCAGTTCCCAGGAACATTGTTTCAACCTTTGTGCAGAAAGTGGTTAATGGGAATTTAATTGTTTGTGTTACAGGACCAGATAAATCTAATTAACCCGTACAATTGTATAGAAATGATCTGAAATCAGTTCCCATATATATTCCCAAGCCACATTTCCTAATTTTAAGCCACTTTCAAAGGCCAAGAACAAGTCAAAGCTGGCTTATATAACCCTTAAACTGGGAGCCTCCTCACAATGCATCGAAATACGTAACTCGTAATAGGCCTTCAGTGCACTAACAGATGGTGAGCCTGGGTGGACAACACACCGCTAAAGCAAGGGGAGGGGGGCCACAGTGGAGGTTATATTCAGCCGCCTTTAAACAGCGCTGAAAAGAAACACAACAGGATCAATAAGGGCTTGCATGGAGAAGAAGTCACCTCACTAGGCAGCTATGGAGAGTCAGTTAATCACTGAAGCCAAACCATAGATAGCGAATGAGTACAAAAAACGTTGTTTAATGCATCACAGGAAATAGGTACACTAGTAGCAGCTCATGTAACCTCCCTCACCCTTCTACAACACCATGGTCCGGCAGTGGACAGGCCTAGCCTGGAGCATTTGGTGCCTAGCATTCCATGTAACTCTGTTTAATGCTGGCTTAACTCTGGGTAGATGCTGCTATGTTCTGTTTGTATTACCATGTGTGTATGTGACTGTATCCAAAAATTAGGCTGCGTGAATAATTGCATTAATTCCGGCAGAATATCCACACGTGAAGTGGAATGGCGATGCATTTAGATGCAGCAAACGCTACAAAAGTGTTGACTCAGTGTTACATCCACCAATAAGAAGAAGAAGATAAAAATTTATTTACAGTATTGTCTGTTTTCACAAACCCTTTCAATTCCCCTCTTCACTTACAGTTCTGTTTCCACTGTAGCTAAACCCAACCTTTTCATAAATATGGGTGAATAATTGTTTGAATATTAAAAACACACACAGACGCACACACACACACACACACAGGCCTGGACGAAAAAATATGGCTTCTAAGTGGAAATCAAGGCAATGAAATTATAATTTTCATGTTTTCATGTAAATACACTAACAATTTCTGGCCCAACTTTGGTCTGGAGGAAAAAACAAATATCTATTAGTGTTTGCTTGCTATGGAGCTGCGCTGGTAACATCGATTCTTGTTAAAAATAATGCATGATCATAACTTACTAAGGAAAGGTAACAGGATCCTAATGCATGGCCATGATTTAGTAAGGCATGGAAACAACATAGGTAAGTCCTGGCCGTGACTCAGTAAAGTGTAGTAATGATTACTACACTTTACTATCACACAATTATCTAATTCCCATGCCTAATCTCATTTCTATGTCTTAGTAATCATCTTTTTCCCACACCCTACGAAGTCATAGGCGTACATTAGGATGGATCCCATTTATATGTCCTGTTAAATATTTATATTAAGAAGGCCGTTTACCAAGGGACTCCAATAGTTTCCAGCTCGATCAACTGTCAAATACTGTTAAACCCCCACCCCGCCCCGATTTCAATAGCAATTTTAATATTGCTGAATCATAGATCATATCTTCTAACTGCTTTACGCTGCATCATAAAACACTACTGTGAAGACTTGGCTCCCACATTGGGATCAGAAGCACATCACCTTTCTCCACTCTACATTGCATCATTTGGACTACAGTAGAAGATAGGAAGTGTTTTTGTTTTTGTTTTTTTTTCCAGTTTTTGCAATGTTTGTGAATACAACCACAATAAAGAAAGCAATTATGAAGAGAGGCAAACTCTGTGGGAGGAGGCTACATTGATGCTTGTGAGTACAACAGAAACATCTCAATAACATCTGAATCTTTAATTGTACAGACTTTGTATGGTTAATAGTTGTCGAGTCTGTTAGGTCTAGTCATCCCCCTTGCCACCAATCACACTGCATACATTCTTAGAGTAAGATCAAGGGTGTGACAAGAAGTGGAGAAATGTATTTGCTGCAGGAAGAGACACTCAGCTAAAGCACAGAGAGCGTTCCCCCAGCTTTGTCAAAAGGTCACAAATTGGAAGATAATCTAGATCTGACGTGATGGTCTGTGTCTGGAAGGCTGATTACTGAATCCTTCTTGGGGAGTCCCGAGTCCAGGCTTGGCCTCATTTGGGGCAAGGAAACGGGTGGGAAAGCCCCCACGGACATCTGGTGCGGAAGTGTCATTCTAGGTGGAATGGCGGCCCGGAAGCCTGCAGGTCCAGAGAGATTCTGAGGGGGTCCAATGGAAGTGGAAGATACTCGGGTGGACTGGGGTGGGCTGGGCACAGCCGGCTGCACCCCTTCATGGGGCAGGGACGGCTGAGAGGCTGACAGAGCTCGGGCGTCCTGGGTTATTGTGCTCCTTGGGCCCACTGCTCGATGCGTGGGGCTGGGTGCATGCTGCTGCACCAGCGAGAGTTGGGACCCGAAGGGGGCACCCATTGGGCTGGAGCTGTACTGGAATGTTCGGCCAGCTGTGGCCAAGGGGCTCTGGATTGGTGTCCCCACAAGGGCGGAGGCAAGAGCTCCAGTAGAAAACTGGGAGCCTGGAGGGGTCTGCTGGCTCCCAGGACTGGACAGGCTCTGGACCACCTGGAAGCGACGGACCATGCGGGGGGACTGGAGAGTGCTGTGGCTTGTCAGAGGGTTGGCCATCTGGGGGCAAAAGCTCATGGCCACAGCCTGCTGGAGGGTGGCGATGGCTGAACTGGTGGGAGGCTGACCAGAGGAAGGGAACACAGTCCCTTGGGTGGAGGCAGTGGCTGACATGGCCCGGGGCCTCTGCAGGTCCACTAGTTTCACCATCTCCCGATCGTACTTCACAATCTCCTGAATCAACTCATTTTCGCGGTTGTTGAAAACTCCAGAGTTCAGGTCGTGCTGGACTTTGTGCATCAGGATGGAGTTCTTCTTGCCTGAAAGAGAGAGAAGTGGACATTCACATTTGTTAGTCCTTCTTTGCTTGGGCACTGAAATAGTCCACATATCTGCACATCAGTGGGGGACCACACAGGGCCTTCATTTCCTCAGGGAAGGCTTAATGATGTTCATGAAGTGGGTTCGTGCTCTGCTGGAATAAAACACCAGCGCTTTGTGGATATGGCTAGTGATCCATATTCTAGACGAGATGTCTTGTATATTAAATTACAAAAATGTACCCCATAAGCTAGCAAAAATGAGAAAAAAAAACTATATTGTTTTACATGAAACTGGTCCGTGGCACAAAAAAAGGGGCGCTGTTCTAGACCTTCTGGAAGTTCTATATATCTCACTGACTGTGAATATGATCAGTAGTTTATTGGAAAAAGAAGATGGCAGCAACATCAAATGTCTAGTTTGGAAAGTTAGTTAACATACTATTAGAAAGTCATATGGGAGCAATAAGTTATTTAGCTGTTTACTGGGGCTTAACAGACTGGCTACTATATTAAAATAAGTCAAACACAATTAAAATTCGGCCTTGATGCTCATGTGTTTACAGATGTGTTCATTCACCCACAGCGAGTAGATTAATGCAAATATAACTTTTCTTTAGTTCTTAACACATCACTTGGTCCTATGTGGCCAGATCTGCAGCAGGTGCCCCACCCAGCGTGGCGGGAGCAGTCTTTTTTCTGCTGAGTTATTGTGCTGCAAATACTAACATGAGAGGGAGCATGTGGCCTAAGTCTGCCCACCACTTTCACTGCTGAGAGAAAGCAATTCTCTAGCTGTAATGACCTACCTCCTGCAGGCAAGAGCCTTAGGGTCTCCCTCAGTCTCACCCATCTCCCCAGCGTGCTGTCATCTGCCACTCTGCTCACAAATAACACTGCAGGGAATCCAGTTGCTCCACCATCCTGTCAGTCTAAGCCAAACCCAACCACTAGTGGCATGTTCTGGTAGCAAATGATGATGCGTGCTTCACTTGTGATGAAGGTATGTTTGTTGTGGACTGTATATTCAAAGCATCAGAGCCAACATCTTCATACTCATTTATTTAGCCAATTTTATCACAGCCTTGCTAGCACTCCCACCAGCGGACTCTGTTCTAATGCCAGATATCCAAAGGCAGGGCTCATATCACAGGATGAGCTGTTGCAGTGTCTGGAATCCCAACTCAACTGCCAGCCGAACGGATCATGTATGGAATGTGGCTGCCATGGCAACAGCGGCCGTTCAGGGCCCTCTGTAAACAGCTGAGGTGGTCATGTGACTGGGAGTGACATCAGCTACACACTGACCTTGGAAAATGAGGAGAAGACATGGGGTGGAGGAGGAGGGCACAGGGACCTAGCAAATTACGTATTTGCATACCACCAGATTTCCATTGTAGGAATAAATGAATGGCAATGGAGGTTTAACTCCAGCACAGTAGGAAAGAATGTAAAATAGTCTGAATCGCATAAACAAATGGCATTTTTAATTCTGCACCTACAGATACCCAAACACACAGGTTAAAACACCTGATCCAGCTCATAACCAGATTAGCTGGATCTGGTGGGCTGGGGCAGGGAATAGTCAAACTGTGCCACACAGTGGGTCGCCAAAGGCAGGATTAGGAAACGCCATTTCCAGATTCCACACAGTGCAAGATTCCAGACTCCTTTGTGGTTTGAGGAGAAGAACATTAAGAACAAGCAGCAGGTTTAAATCCCATGGAAACCTTGGTGGACCAGACAATATATGTGACAAATCCAATGGAAAGCAGTTGAGATCGATAAAACAAACAAAAAAAAACATCAAGGTGTTTATCAAGAATAGGAGAGATTCTACACAACACTGACAAACATTCTTTGTCTACATTAATTTGCATGAAGTATTTGAAGAACCTTTATAAAGTTAAATAAACTCAAAAGTAATGATTCTTGCATTCCTTTGACTAACCTTATGGACAGTTGTTTGGTAAGTGGGTGGACAGGTGGGTAGGTAAACTATATGGACAAATGTATAGGGACACACTTGTTTTTCAGGGCTTTGCCTGGGCCCTTTACTTTCAGAGAAGGGCTTACCCTTAATGTATTAACATACCATGGCATGTTGGACAACCCCATGATTCCAACTTTGTGGACACAGTTTGGGGAAGATCCTTTTCTATTCCCATGTGACTGTGCCTCAGTGCACAAAGCAAGGTTCATAAAGACATGGCTGGGTGAGTTTGGTGTGGAAGAACCTGACTGGCTCGCACAGAGCCCTGACCTCACAACACTTTTGGGATGAACTGGAACCCATAAATGCTCTACAGAATGAATGGGCACAAATTCCCACAGAAACTCCAAAATCTTGTGGAAAGAAGAGTGGAAGCTGTTATAGCTGCAAAAGGGGGATCAGTTCTCTATGTATTAGAATGAAGTGTCATTAAAGTTTTGTCCATATTGTGTAGGTAGTGAGAGAGACAGACAGACATATAGGCAGGCAGACGGAAAGACACCTTACCTATTCGGTCAAGTCTGTCGATAGCCACTGTCTCAAAGGCTCTCCTCATCATGGGATACTCCTCCAGTACTTCATTGAAGTTGTCTACCGACAGTGAGTAGAGGCGGCAGTAGGTGTCTGCGCGTACACTTGCTGTGCGCCTCCCACGGGTTAGAAGGCAAATCTCTGCCAGACAGACAGAGACAGAAGACATCATTCTACTGGTGAACAACAAATCTGCAAAAATAACCATCAGTGGATTGCCAGATTTACAGAGACACATGCACACTGAAATAAAAAAAATATGAAATTAACACTCATCTTTGGAGATCAGTAGACCAAAACCTTTTCACATTTTTTAAAATCTTTTATAGCTTGAATTTATGTACCGCATTTGTCCTGCTTCAGAGCTGGAGGTTTGAGTTACCCAGCGTAAGATGGTAAGCACGGATGACTTTAATCATACTCTCTTATTTTTCAGGACCCACTTACACCAGCATATAACAACGTGTCCTGTTTTTCTGCAGCATATTAATAAATACGTCTCATTATCTGCTGCACCAGGATGACTGATCTCTCTAGGGTTTAAAACCTCACATACAAATCTGGAGGTACTGTTTGCCCTGCTGTAGCCGGCTCCCCAGGGCCCTTTTTACTATAAGTAGAATAAGCAGTCACTTAGAGACTCTGAGGGCCCATGTTGTGAGGGTTTGAGTTATGAAACCGTTTTGCATACAATTAAATGGCATGAGTGCTCTTTGCAGTTGCATCAAGGCATGTTGCCTGGGTTTAGCCCTATGACACCACTTTAAAAACAGGGATATTTCTGTTTAATAATGTTTGAAAAAACAAATTCAGACAAAGACAGTTTCTTGATTACCTAAAAGGAATGAAGTTCAAATGAAAACATGCCTAACTTGCTAGTATCTAGCATACTCTGCTAGGAAGACATCTCCTCATTCGAAGGAACTCTGAATTAGGGCTGCAACTATCGAATATTTTTGAATCGAGTATTCTGTCGATTTTTTCATGGATTAATTGAGTAATCGGATAAATCATACTTTTGTGTTTTTAAACAACTATATCAATAGTGGGTTATGCAACATGAAA